>APFE031578928.1:0-24503 GCA_000404065.3 Pinus taeda
ATGGGGTACCAAGGGAGGTACCCAAGGTAATAATGTAATAATGAGATGGGCCATAGTAATAAATAAGGTGGTTAACCCATATCATGTAAGGGACCACAAGTAGTTAGTATTAATGTAATGGGCCCATGGTATTAGTGGATGATATGAGGGAACCATGGTAATGATCCATGGTATTGTATGTATGAGGCCTATATAGAGGCTAGAGACTCCACATGGAGAGAGGTCAAAAAAATTGTCAAGGATTATTGTATGTACAAGCATATGGCTTGTGGAGTGTTCTCCTTCCTTAAGGAGTGAATGTATGGTGTTGCCCTACCTTAAGGGTTTGATCAATAAAGAATCATTTCATATTGTTTCTGGGTTTATTTGCATTATCTTATATTTTCATATCAGATCTATAATATTTCCGATTTAGATTTACAACAGTCAGATAGATGCAGACTATGTAGATAAATGGTTAAATCTGCTATAATGATATTTTTTCGTTCATGATTTTTCCATCCGGGAAAAGATAACTTTTCCACTTCTCAAAGAAGCCCCCCCACATCAAGGACTAGTGGGAAGCCTATTGCAAGCAGAAGGATGAAATTACAAACTCACTATTTTCAGCCACACCCACTTTGAACTCGTTCTGAGATGCCATCAAGGAGCAGTACTACCCTGTCGAGAGCTATGAGGATAAATACATAAAGTGGACAACGCTGTGATAGGGAAGGGACCAAGATGTACCGGAGTTTAGCAATGTTTTTCATACCCTTCGCACAAAGTTAGGTATCAAGGATTCTGAGAACCATTTGGTTCTCAAGTACCGTGGTTGCCTACACAGGTACATATAGGACGAGATGGAGTTCCTAAACATCTCCTCGCTCGACACAAAATACTAATATGTTGTTAAGGTCGAGCAAAAGTTTAAATAGAATAAGTGATACTTTGGATTTGCGAATCTGAAACAAGGGAAAGGTAACCCCAAACTGCAGAACAAAGGACAAAGCCAAGGCGGGGTAGCCCAGGACACCCCACCAAAGCCGCAAGCAAAGAACAACACCGTGAAGCCGAAGAAGGACACGGGAAAGTGGTGTGAGTTCCATAAGAGCTCCACTCACAACACAAGGGAGTGTCAGGTCAAGCAGTCACTAGTGGTCGAGCTAAAGGCTTTAGAATCAGATGCATGTTCTGACTCTGAGTCAGAACTCGACAAGGGGAATGACAAAAGGAAGCAAATTATCGACGCAGAACCAACCGCCATCGTCACCACCACAAAGATCTGTAAGGAGGAACCCGAAGATCCAGAGGAGGAGGAGTGCCTCTTCCACTCCTAGATGTGGGTAAAGGGTTCCCCACTACAGTTCGTTGTTGACAATGGGAAGCAAAAGAACCTCATTTCCGTAGAGGTCATGAAGTGGCTGGGATTACCGACCACAACACATCCACAATCATACACCATCGAGTGGCTTCACCAAGGACGGTATCTTCGCGTGAGCCAGCAGTGTCACCTTCTATACAGCATCAAGTCCTTCATGGATGAGGTATTATGCAATGTTTCTCCGCTTGATGTTTGTGATGTATTATTAGGCAAACCATATTTATGGAAGTGACATTCTTTGTATGAGTCAAGGCCTCCTATTGTTATTTTTACTTTGGGAAATAAGTTGTACAGGATAACGGAGGTAGCACCACCTGTCGCCATCTCTTTGGTTACTACAAAACAATGCAGTAAGCTCATTTCCAAAACCGGGAAATTTATTTTTCTTGATGATACGCCTTTAGCGAAAGAAGATGATGGTGGTCACGACCTCTAGATAGGGCCCCTCTGCATGACAACAATAGATGGACAAGGTCGTGGAGGAGTATGAGGTCATCTTCACCTCCCCTGTAGAGGTGCCTCTGCACTGTCAGGTCAAACACTCCATCGATCTAACCCTAGGTGCGTCACTGCCCAATGGACCAATCTATTAGTGCTCTATTATGGAGAATGATGAAATCAAGAGGCAGATTCAGGAGCTGTTGTAGGAAGGTCACATCCGGCCAAGTTCATCGCACTATGGGAGCCCAATCGTGTTGGTACATAAGAAGGATGGGACTTAGAGACTCTGTATTAACTATCAGACATTGAACAAGATCACTGTATGGAATAGTTACCCGATCCCACGGATTGATGACCTTCTAGACCAACTGAATGGGGCAAAATATTTCAGCAATATCGACTTGAAGTTAGGATATCACCAGGTACCAATCGACCCCTCCGATCCGTGGAAGACTGCCTTCAAAGCCAAGGAGGGCATTTTCGAATGGTTGGTTATGCCTTTCGGATTGACGAATGCTCCTGCAACCTTCATGAGGCTGATGGATGACATCTTGCAGCCATTCACCAACTCATTTGTACTGGTATACTTGGATGACATCCTGATCTTTAGCCAAAGTTGGGAAGAGCACCTCCACCACATCCGACAGGTTCTCCAAACACTGCGGCAACACAAGCTATGTGCCAATTTGGAGAAATTCACTTTTGGCATGACCCAAGTTTAGTATCTGGGGTACATTATTGATGAACGAGGGGTGCATGTGGATCAATCCAAGATCCAAGTCATCAGAGATTGGCCAGCTCCAGCCACTTTCACAAAGCTCCGTGGCTTTCTGGGTCTTGCCAATTTCTACCGCAGGTTCATGGTAGGATCCTCTCATATCACTTGGCCCTTGAGTCAAGTCACCAAGGGAGGAGTGAAAGCAAAATTCTTTTAGTATGAATCTTAATAGAAGGCATTCATAGAGTTGAAACATCGCCTCCGCCCTGCACCAAGTGTTCAATGTGGACTACCTTCAACCATACTTCCCACCTTTGTTAGACACATCAGACATTGCAGAACAGCTCACACCTACAAAGTTAAATCAAGATTGCATGGCACAAGCCACAACTGATCGGATCATGGACACACAGATCAAGAACACCCTACAACAAAGGATCCAACTATATCAAGTTGCCAAAGCAGGCCAACTCCTTGACCACGGGAGATGACTCACCATTGACCAAGTTTAACAAAAGTTTCCTCATCTGATGGAGGAACTCAACGCAATGGGGGCCATTGCTTCCTAGCAAGGGAGGAATGATCCAAGTGGATATTAGTGGCCACCTGCCTATTCCACTTGGACCCCCAACACTTTCTCTTTCAATTTTTCAGTTTCCTTGATTGTAGCATAGTTTATTATTTTTGGCAATTTTTCGGGTCCTGAACTTCTGGAGCCGTTTTGAAGCCCTAAACTGCATTTTTAGGGAAAATGGAGAGACGTAAAATGCTCAAATGTAAATCTTAAATTTGTCTTTAGCACTATCTTTTATATCTTCAAAACGTGGTATTATGATAGTCAAATGGAGATCGTATGCCAAAGTTACAACCCCGGGAATTTGATGTACCAATTTACCCAAACGGGGCTCACATTTTTGGCACTTCATCTCCTAAGTTTAGGTTTTTGGATGTTATGGATTTTCCATTGTTTCTCAATAATAAATAGGCCTTTGAGCCTCATTATAACATAGTTCAGAGGCATGTAGCCACCACATCTTTTCTATGAGGATAAATACATAAAGTGGACAATGTTGTGACAAGGAAGAGACCAAGATGTACCGAAGTTTACCAATGTTTTTCAAACCCTTCGCACGAAGTTGGCTATCAAGGATTCTGAGAACCATTTGGTTCTCAAGTACCGCAGCTGCCTACATAGGTACATCCAGGATGAGATGGAGTTCTTGAACATCTTCTCGCTTGGCACAACACACTGATATGCCGTCAATATCGAGCAAAAGTTTAAACAGAAGAAGCGAGACTTTGGATCTATGAATCTGAAGCAAGGGAAAGGTAACCCCAAACCGTAGAACAAAGGACAAAGCCAAGCCGGAGTGGCCCAGGACAACTTGCCAGAGCGGCAAGAAAAGAACAACACCGCAAAGCCGAAGAAGGACATGGGATGTGAGTTCCATAAGAGCTCCACTCACAACACAAGTGAGTGTCGAGCCAAGCAGTCACTAGTGGTTGAGCTAAACGCTTTGGAATTAGATGCATGTTCTGACTCAAAGTCAGAAATTCAGAAGGGGAATGACAAAGGGAAGTAGATTATTAATGTGGAGCCCTGCGCCACCATCGCCACTGCGAAGATCTAGAAGGAGGAACCTGAAGATCCAAAGGAGGAGGAGCGCCTCTTCCACTCCCAGATGTGGGTAAAGGGTTCCCTGCTAAAATTCATTATCGAAAGTGGTAGCCAAAAGAACCTTACTTCAGCAGAGGTTGTGAACCAGCTAGGCTTACCGAACACAGCACATCCACAACCGTACACAATAGAGTGGCTTCACCAAGGAAGGGATCTTCGCATGAGCCAGCAGTGTCACCTTCCATACAACATCAACCCCTTCACGGATGAGGTATTATGTGACGTTGCTCCCTTGATGTTTGTGATGTATTATTAGGCCAACCATACTTAAGTGGCTCTCCAGGGACCAAGTTCAGCAGAAGTTTTCTCATCTCATGGAGGAACTCAACAAAATGGGGACCATTCCTTCCTAAGGGGGGAGGAATCATCCAAGTGGATATTGGTGACCACCTGCCTATTCCACTTGGTCCCCAACACTCTCTCTTTTAGTTTTATTTTTTCCTTAATTGTAGCACAGTTTACTATTTTTGGTATTTTTTTGGGTCCTAAACTTCCAGAGTCATTTTGAGGCCCTAAACGACGTTTTTAGGGAAAACGGAGAATCTAGAAAGGCTCAACGTCAACTTATCACTTTCTTTTCGACCTTATCTTCTAGATCTTTGAAACGAGGTATTATGATAGCCAAACGGAGATCGTATGTCAAATTTACGACCCCAGGAATTTGATGTACCAATTTACCAAAACGGGGCCACAGTTTTGGCGCTTCATCTCCTAGGGTTAGGTTTTTGGATGTTTATGGTTTTCCATTGTTTCTCAATAATAAATAGGCCTTTGAGCCTCATTGTAACACAGTTCAGAGGCATGTAGCTGCCACATCTCTTCTCAGAGATAAGTTACCATCGCCCTAGCTGGTTTATTTCCATTTATGTTTGCAAGCACATTTTAGTATTTTACATTAATGAAATGAAGTATTATTTCTGTTACATCTCTATATTTATGGTTATATCTATAGTTTGTTCTGTCCCTGTTTAAATCCGAATCAGTGGTATCAGAGCGGTCTGCTCTTTCTTTTCTTTTCTTTGCATGTCCACAATGACTTCGGGATATAAGGAGTGAACTGGTCAAACCTTTGGAAGATCAGCCTCGCAAATCTCGATGGCCTCCCATGGTGGATGAAAAGAAAGATGAGGGGGCAGGAAATCCTACCCAAATATTTCTCGAAGAAGCCCTCGAGCGACAAAGGAATGCGGTGATGGACAATTTTGTCTAGATCCTTCAGTGGCTACCCAAGGGCGGCACATCTACTTCCGACAGCTATTATGGAAGCACCACACCCTTTAAGGTACAAGTTAACTTTTACATTCCCATATTCGAGGGTCAGATAGATGCAGACGATGTAGATAAATGGTTAAATCTACCTAAAGGATATTTTTATGTTCATGATTTTTCCAATTGAGAAAAGATCACTTTTGCACTTCTCAAAGCAGCCCCTCACATCAAGGACTAGTGGGAAACATACTGTGAGTAGAAGGATGAAAGTAGGAACTCACTGTTTTCAGCCACACCCACTTGGAACTTGTTTCGGGATGCCATCAAAGAGTAGTACTACCCTGTCGAGAGCTATGAGGATAAATACATAAAGTGGACAACGCTGCGAAAGGGAAGGGACCAAGATGTACCAAAGTTTACCAATGTTTTTCATACCCTTCGCACGAAGTTGGGTATCAAGGATTCTGAAAACCATTTGGTTCTCAAGTACCACAGCTACCTAAAAATGTACATCTAGGACAAGATGGAGTTCCTGAATATCTCCTTGCTCGGCACAACATACCGATATGCCGTCAAGATCGAGCAAAAGCTTAAACAGAAGAAGCAAGACTTTGGATCTGCAAACCCAAAGCAAGGGAAAGGTACCCCCAAACCGCACAACAAAGGACAAAGCCAAGTTGGGGCGGCCCAGAACAACCTGCCAAAGCCGCAAGCAAAGAACAACACCGCAAAGCCAAAGAAGGACACAGGAAAGTGATGTGAGTTCCATAACAGCTCCACTCACAACACAAGTGAGTGTCGAGCCAAGCAGTCATTGGTGGCCGAGCTAAAGGCTTCGGAATCATATGCATGTTCTGAATCCGAGTCAGAACTCTACAAGGGGAATGACAAGGGGAAGTAGATTATTGATGCAAATCCCAATGCCATCATCGACACCACGAAGATCGAGAAGGAGGAACTCAAAGATCCATAGGAGGAGCGCCTTTTCCACTGTCAGATGTGGGTAAAGGGTTCCCCGCTATAGTTCATTATCAACAGCGGGAGCCAAAAGAACCTCATTTCTGCAAAGGTTGTGAAGCAGCTGGACTTATCGATCCCAGCACATCCACAATTGTACACCATCGAGTGGATTCACCAAGGATGGGATCTTCGCGTGAGCTAGCAATGTCGTCTTCCATACAACATCAATCCCTTCACAGATGAGGTATTATGTAATGTTGCTCCTCTTGATGTTTGTGATGTATTATTAGGCCAACCATACTTATGGAAGTTGCACTCTTTGTATGATTCAAGGCCTCATGTTGTTATTGTTACTTTGGGAAATAAGTTGTACAGGATATCAAAGGTAGACATCGCCTACCACCATCTCTTTGGTTACTCTAAAACAATGCAATAAGCTCATTTCCAAAACCCAAAAATTTGTTTTCCTTATGATACGCCCTTGGGGAAAGAAGAAGATAGTAGCCATGACCTCCAGACAAGGACTCTCCACACGACAATAATAGATGGATAAGGTCGTGGAGAAGTACGAGGACATCTTCACCTCCCCCACAGGGGTGCCTCTGCACTATCAGGTCAAGCACTCCATCGATCTGACCCCAGGTGCACTGCTAATCAATGGACCAATCTATTGGCACTCCGTTCTGGAGAACAACGAAATCAAGAGGCAAATTCAAGAGCTACTACAAAAGGTCACATCTAGCCAAGTTCATCACCCTGTGGGAGCCCGATCGTGTTGTTACAGAAGAAGGATGGGACTTGGAGACTCTGTATTGACTATCAATCACTGAACAAGATCACTGTCCAGAATAGGTACCTAATCCCATGGATTGATGACCTTCTGGACCAACTAAAGGGGGAAAAATATTTCAGCAAGATTGACTTGAAGTCAGGATATCACCGCGTACCAACTGAACCCTCCGGTGTGTGGAAGAATGCCTTCAAAGCAAAGGACAACCTTTTCGAATGGTTGGTTATGACTTTTGGGTTGACGAATGCTCCTCTAACCTTCATGAGGCTGATGGATGACATATTCCGGCCATTTACCAACTCATTTGTAGTGGTATACTTAGATGACATCCTGATCTTCATCCAAAGTTGGGAAGAGCACCTCCACCACATCCGACAAGTTCTCCAAACACTGCGACAACACAAGCTATGTGTCAATTTGGAGAAATGAACTTTTTCCATGACCCAAGTTCAGTATATAGCATACATTATTGATGAACGGGGGGTTCATGTGTATCCATCCAAGATCCAAGTCATCTGGGATTGGCTAGCTCCAACGACTTTGACAGAGTTCCACAGCTTTCTGGGTCTTGCCAATTTCTACAACAGGTTCATGTTGGGATTCTCTCATATCACTTGGCCCTTGAGTCAAGTCACCAAGGGAGGAGAAAAAGTAAAATTATTTTGGTCTGAATCTCAATAGAAGGCATTCACAAAGTTGAAACATCGCCTCTTTCCTGCACCTAGTGTTCAATGTGGATTGCCTTCAACCGTACTTCCCACCTTTGCTAGACACATCAGACATTACAGAACAGCTCACACCTACAGAGTTAAACCCAAATTGCATGGAACAATCCACAATTGTTCGTATCATGGACATGCAGATCAAGAACACTAGACAACAAAGGATCCAACTATATCGAGTTGTCAAAGTAGGCCAACTCCTTCACCAGGAAAGTGGCTCAACAGGGACCATTTTCAGCAGAAGTTTCCTCATCTCATGGAGGAACTCAATGCAATGGGGACCATTGCTTCCTAAGGGGGAGGAATGATCCAGGTGGATATTGGTGGCCACCTTCCTATTCCACTTGGACCCCCGACACTGTCTCTTTCATTTTTTCGGTTTCCTTAATTATAGCATAGTCTACTATTTTTGGTAGTTTTTCGGGTCCTGAACTTCTGGATCCGTTTTGAGGCCCTAAACGGCGTTTTTAGGGAAAATGGAGGGACCAAAAACACCCCAAACCAACTTGTCTATTTTTTCCCGACCTTCTCTTTGAGATGAAATGATGTATTATAATAGCCAAACAGATATCGTATGCCAAATTTACGACCCCGGGAATTTGATGTACCAATTTACCCAAACGTGGCCCACAGTTTTGGCGCTTCATCTCCTAGGGTTAGTTTTTTAGATGTTTAGGGTTTTCCATTGTTTCTCAATAATAATAAGGCCTTTGAGGCACATTGTAACACAGTTTAGAGGCATGTAGCTGCCACATCTCTTCTCAGAGATAAGCTACCATCGCCCTAGCTGGTTTATTTCCATTTCTATTTGTAAGCATATTTCAATATTTTACATTAATGAAATGAAGTATTATTTCTATTGAATCTTTGTATTTATGGTTATATTTGTAATTTGTTGTGTTCCATTTTAAATATGGATTAACAAAACCATTGCAAATTCAATTTGTAGGATAGTAATCACAATCAGTGGTACCTTCATGTTAGTCATGTGCTATCTTCTCCTCTAAGCTATGAGAAATTGTTACTTAGTCAATTTTATGGTTTCATATTAATGCAAAAATAGAATCTCCTCTTTCAAATCTATAGCACTAACAGATTGTTGATAGCCTAAATAGACATTGTGTCATATATGTACAAAATCATTTGCACCATTCACCTCTTTCTTGCTACATGTGTAAAATTGTTACTTAGTCAATTTTATATTTTCATATCAATGCAAAAACAAAATGTCCTCTTTTCTTTTTTTCCTTCCATTCACTTAAAGAAACAAAAATAAATATAAAAGAAGCGTTATCAATTATGAGCAATTATGCTCTTTGATTTCTTATTGGATGAGTAGGAAGTTGTAGTAAATTGAATTTGTATTTCCCATGGTGAGGTTCATGGTTCATAACAGAGAGCTTAACTAGGAATACAACCAGCATAGAAGTGTTCACCTCTTAGAGCTTAACCGAAACTACAACCAACATAGATGTGTTCACCTCTTAGACCAGCATATACACTCTAGTTACTATATGATGTCACGTGTCTAACAAAGCTAAATAAAGAGGGAGATGGTCTCCACAGAGCTACTCCAAACCAATCCACTATGTACAGCTGACAGAATAGGTTGGCATTTTGAAAATGTAACTAGAGTGAAACTTTTGCAATCTGTAGCAAACTTGCAAGCCTTTTCATGTTTATGTCCTCAATCTAAACTTTGGAATTCAATTTTTAGGACAGTAATCGCGATCAATTGTCCCTCTGTGTTAGACATGTTTGATGTCAAATCTATAGCGCTAACAGATTGCTAATAGCCTCAATAGAAACTGTGTCATATATGCATCAAATCTCTTGCAACACTCACCTCTTTCTTGCTACACATGTCTAAGCTATGAAAATTTGTTACTTAGTTAATTTTATGTTTCTTGTTACATTAAGTTTATGCTAATAACCTTAAGACCATGAAATGTAGCACTATGGCTGAGATTGAATTACTTCTTTCTATGCAAAAACCCATTGGAAATTCAATTTGTAGGACAGAAATAACAATGAATTGTGCCTCCATGTTAGTCATGTGCTACATTTTACTTGCCTACATGGTTAATATATGATGTTGGCATAGCTAAGTTTACCTTGTAGTAGAAGATGTTGATCCACTTGGATCTACTAAACAGTAATTCAACAACAAAGAGGCATGTGTTATATGTTGCTTGTTCCATAAAGTTTGTGCTAATAACTTTAAGACCATGAACTGTAGCACTTAGTCAATAGGTTATAGTCATAGGACCCAATTAATGTAGCCCTACCTTTTCATCAACACAAGAAGAGTCCTTCCCTACTGAAATGGAAGCAAGCAAAGATGCCAAATTTGTTGAATGGATCTAGAACATCCAGTAATAGGTGCAGGAAATTTTGCAAAAACAATGCCAAGTATCAGTAGTGATATGATTGGCACCAAGCTTGACATCAATACAAGGTTGGTGATTAAGTGTGGTTGCACTTGCAAAAGGAGTTACTCATAGGGCTTGCTAGGAAACTCAAATCACTTCAACTCCTCCCAAATTAGAATCCAAATGACCCTTTAGCTTCTCTAATTACATAATGAAAGAAAAAGAATAAAGAATCCTCCTTTCTTTCATCTCCTTTGTCTTTTAGCATACTTTGTCTCCATATTTGTTGGCTTGTATGGGCCTGACCCAGGTTCAAAGGTGATGTAGCCAAGAAAATCCTGGTACTACTCGACCTTTCGGCAACAATCCACAGAGCACAGACTACGGTCTCACCCGAATTAGTATGGGAGGGTGCTAGAACCAAGTTTCTACACCCTGGGGATGTCTGGTGGGCTTCTAGAGGTTCACGGTCCGACCCATCGCTACATGCACTTGCTATTCCTTCACAACCGATGCTGCTATTTCCATGCAGCCCTACTCGGGGCGCAACTCGTATAATACCCCAAATCCTTGCTAATTAACCGATTACTTGTCTTATGTGTGTAAGATTAATGGTTATTACAGCATATTTAGCAATCACATGAGTGCATGCGATACATAAACCAATATAAACATAAAGAAGACAATGCACAGCAAATACACAGGTATAAGAATCAACTTCTCTTTATTAATATTTAATCATGATTACAGACTTGACAGTGCCCTACGCCCTCAGTTGCAGGGGTCTGCGCACTCAGTTGCGAACTCTACCAGGCCTCTGTGCACTCAGCTGCAGAGCCTCTTCATACTACTACGACCCAATACATTTGGAATCCTACACTTGGAATCTAGTATCCACGGACCATGGGTAGGCCGACATGACTTTTCATTACATTACATTACTTTAGGGCAGACAGCCTTATGACTTAACCTCTACTTTGCACTCCGTGCCCGCAATTCACAGAGTCTTACAAAACCTTTGACCAAAACTTGGGCTTTGAGCCCCAAAACTTGTTGTGGGGGGATCCCATGCCCAACAATATTGAAAATTAATTTCATTATTTGACCTTTTCTCCTATTTCTTTATAAAAAGTGTCTCAAAAATCATAAATATTCTTAGCTCTTATAATTCTAGGAGTGGTTAGGAGACCTTCATCTGACTCACAATCTGCTAGATCCCTCTATCAGTGTGAGAGTGTCTGCATGCTTTTGGTCAGATAATAAGAGAATTGGTTCAGTTATAACATGACTTATACTTGTTTCATGGATTTGATACAACAACCTATGTATCGTGCGAATAGCAGCACTCACATGCATGTACCACCAAAGAAAACATGGGAATGCATGGGTAGACCCACGTTACAGTGGCCCCCTATTCAGTTACAAATGGAAAACCAACAAAAGATTTTTCCCATGGGATGATTGCAAGGGATAACAGTTGATATTGAAGGTGTGAGTGTGCAAGTGAATTTTTAGGTGATAGAGATTGTCGATGACAGTAATCCATATCCTGCACTACTGCGAATCGACTAGGCTACCGACATGAACGAAGTTATAAATCTGAAGAAGTGCAAAATGATATTTGAGAGAAAATCATTATGTGTAATAGTACCGTAGTTCCAGCCGAAGGAGCACGATACATTGAACCAGTGCACAAGGACGATAGTGATGACGATCTCAACTATATCTACAAGATAACTACACAAGGAGACAATTGGTGAATCTGGCTACAGATGGAAGGATTTCACGGGAGCATGAAAGCTCTTGCACTTCGGATTCAGACGAAGAGATAGAGTGATGGCAGAACCAGCTACACGAAGTAACAACACTAAACTGTAACATGGTAATCAAATCATTGCGTTGTGTGACAACAAATGCAAGGGAGCTACTGACATATGATGGATTAATAACGGTGGATGAATTTTTGAGCAAATTTGAAAGCGCAGTACCAGAACAACAGTGGTTCGATGTGCTGAAGTGGGTATTGCATGCAACACTTGCACGATGGTGGGGTACGCATTAAGGAAATTTTGAGAACTGGCCTGGCTGTAGAAGAATGATGCGCCTACGATTTGGGAAACCATAAATATGGTTTGTCGACAAATATGACGGATGAGATGATCCACTCACGCACCTTGAAAAATGGACCAAGGTCTATGGGGAAGAACCACAACCTGAATAGGTACATTTATTCTACCATACCTTGGACATCATACCCATGAATTGGTATATGGAGACAGAGCTCCACCATGGTATGGGAGAATGGGATGTCTTCTGCGAGGCATTCTTGTTAATGTTCACTTTTGAAGATCGTTGGTTGGATACTATTGATTATGCACTACAAGTAGTAAAAGCCACTATCCTCAAAATACCACAGGAGCTAATGGGAGTACTTCAACCAGAATGGGCGACACAGTTAAGCAGCGCACTAGAGTGTTATAATGTGAATATTGAGGAGGAGGATGAGGACCCATGGAACATTCACATTTCAAAAATAGAAGGCTCTCACAAGATTCGCGAACCATCACTGGAAGACCTCGACATCACCGTGTCGCTAAAGACGAAGCAGGTCAACATTGGAACGAAGGCAGAGTGAAAGTATGCAACACTTGGTGACTATTGGGATGATGCCACGGTTGATAAGGTCGCTGAGTTACTCCGTGAATACCAAGACTTGTTCCCAACCAAAATTACATAATTGAAAGGGATCATTGGCGATTTAGGGATAATGAAGATCACCCTGAAACCCAACGCAAAGCCAGTTAAGTAGCGGCATTACTGCTTAAATCCAAAGTATAAAGAAAAGGTTCGTGACGAATTAGACAAAATGCTCGCAGCCAAAATTATTGAATCAGCTGAAGAATCTGATTGGGTGAGTCCTATGGTAGTATAGGATAAAAAACAGAAGAGTGAAATAAGAATATGTGTAGACCTCAGGAAGTTGAACGATGCCTGCGTACACGATCCATTCCCAACACCATTCATAGATGAATTACTAGAGAATGTTGGCAGTAAGGAAGCATACTCATTCACGGATGGGTTCTCAGGGTACCATCAGATCAAGATCGCACCAGAATATAGGAACAAGATGACTTTTGCAATAGAATGGGGATGCTTTCAATACACCATAATGCCGTTTGGATTGAATAACGCACCAGGGATATTTTCACGCATCGTGGTAGCTGCGTTCAAATAATACATCTACAAGTTTTTGGAGTTTTATCTGGATGATTGGACTGTTTTTGGATTAGTTAAGCACCATGTAGCAAGCTTATGTTTGATGTTGGATACTTGCCACCGACACCAAATTCTTTTGAATCTAAAGAAGTGCACATTCCTCATTCCCTTTGGAAACCTACTGGGACATGTGGTAACAAGGACTGATGTTGGACCCTGCGAAGATGGTTGTTATCCTCAATTTGGAAGCATTGTGAAGTGTTAAAAAACTGCGCACTACCTTGGGACACATTGGATACTATAGGAAGTTCAACAAAATTTATGCCCAAATAACCGCATTGATGGAAAATTTATTGAAAAAAGATGTTACATATTGTTGGAATGATGATTGAAGAGTTCGAATGTCCTGAAGGGGAAACTGGCCTCCGCGCCAATATTGGTCTTCCCGAAATGGGACATGGAATTTCATGTACATGTTGATGCGTCGTGTATTGAGTTGGGAGCCATACTCACACAGGAAGGTGCAAAGGTTGTATATCACCCGATTGCGTTTGCGAGCCGATGACTATCCAAAGTAGAAAAGAACTACTCTACCACCGAGCATGAGGGGTTGGCAATGGTGTACGCGCTCCAAAAATACTGACACTATTTACTTAGAGGAAATTTCAAGATGTATACCAACCATTCCGCATTGAAATACTTGGTGAACAAGCCCGTGTTGGGGGGGCGAATATGAAAATGGATTTTACTATTTCAAGAGTATGATTTTGAGGTCATAGTCAAGCCAGGATGCTTAAACGCAGGGCCAGACCACTTGTCACAAATTGAGACAGGTGAGGAACCAACAAATTTGGAGGAGGGACCACCTGATGCATACCTCTTTATAGTACGAGTCGCGTACAGACACTTCAAAGATATAATGCATTTTCTACCAACATGGATTATACCGAACGAGTACTCAATCCAACAGAAGAAGGAATTGGTGATGCGCGTTGTGGACTATTCTATCATCGCGGGGCACCTCTACAAGATGGGCAATAATGAGATACTGTGAAGATACGTACCTGAATTTGAATGAGGTCATATCCTCACCGAAGCACAAGGTGGCGCTGTAGGAGGACACTATGCAGGACACGTGACTGCACAGAAGATTCTTCATGTAGGGTTATGGTGGCTGACCCTACACCAAGATTTGAAAGCGCACTGTAAGGCCTACGATATATGTCAAAGGATGGGGAAACCATCACGAAGGGACAAGATGCCACTAAATCCCCAAATGACACTACATCCATTTGAGAAATGGGCAATCGACATTGTGGGCCTGTTCAAACCTCAAGGAAAGATGGTGGTGCGCTACATCATCACTGTGATGGAGTACCTGACACGATGGGCAAAAGCACAGCCGATAAAGGACTGCACAACTGCCACGACTAGAAACTTTTTGTTCGAAAATGTGTTGACATGATTTCGCTATCCAAAAATCTTAATGAGCGATCACAGAACACATTTCTTGAATGAAACCATCAACGTGCTCACAGAAGAGTTCCAGATGTATCATCAAAAAAGTACACCGTACCACCCACAGGCCAATGGCATAATAGAGGCATTCAATAAAATATTGGAGACTGCACTGACCAAAGTATGTAATACACAGCGGAACTACTGGGACCTGCATGTACCTATTGTGTTATGGGCGTACAGGACAACGTGCAAGAAATTGATGGGATAGACACCCTTCCTCTTGGTCTATGGTATGGAAGCTATCATGCAGATGGAATACATCGTACCTAGTTTGTGAATAGCAGTGCTCACAGGCATGACGGACCACGAAGCCCTGGAAGAAAGGCTCGCACAATTAGAAAAACTCAAGGAAGAATGGTTTCTGGCTGGATTTCATCAACAGGTACAAAAGCAGTGTGAAAAGGCCTGGCACAACCGCCATATCAAGTTGCGCACTGGTGCAGGGCTATACCTGACATCAGCCATACTTAACCACAACTGATGCCAGGGTAACACTGCCCGCACAAACCCACAGTATGTATTTACTCAATGATGCATCCACAACTATCCCAGGATATTCAACACTGCAATGGAGTTAAATCTACAGACCATAAATGGTCAAGAGACCCATTCCTCTATTCCTATATAACAGAACCCAATCACCCCGCCAATACCTCCTCTCAGGATTATATATGAAATCCCATATATCAGCACTCCTATTCCATTTGTAATCCTTATACAGAGGATTAACACAAATTACACATACTTTCTGTTGTACTTACAAGTTTAACACAAACTTCGAGGTTAGAACCCCATCAAAATCGGCCACCACAATGTTCAGTAGTCATATATATTGAGCCACCACCTTTCTTCGACTTCGATCTCCGATATCTGAGCGATAACACATATTTTCGCTTTTAAAAGCCTACACCATATAAACTATTGGAAATATAATTATTTGGGAATACAAAGGAATTCTTGCTCCTTACGATTACTTCAGATTTCAAACCTTATAAATCCGCATTCACGAATATCATCAAGTCTGCCTTCCCTTCACACTACCTCTTCGGTCTCCAACACTCCGATATGTCAATTGCCAATATGTTCGATGGTCGATATTGCTTATTGGCGACTCCAACCTCTGATCGTCGATTATATTGGAACTCTACCAGGCTGATCGCTGATTAGATTAGAACCGTCGGTTTGGATTCGCGATCTAATAGTTGAGGTGTAACCGCAACATCGCATCGCTATTTTGCTAATTGTTGGCCTTTATCCCCTCCGATCGCCGATATGTGATTTACCCGTGAACGTTGATCCGGCCACGATCCAATGGTCTACGATTAATCGCCATTTACTCTTCACAAATCTTCAAGGTTCCCTTCAATCACCTTAAAAGGTCTTCGCTGATGTGACACACTCTCAAATGTTGATCTAATTGATCCAACTGTTGTTGAGTGTCAATACTTCTCCGTCTATTTCTTTTACTTAGGAATTCCACTAAGTCTTCAGTATTTCCTCTGCGACATGGTTTCTTAAAGGGTTCTGGACCTTTGTTACTTCACTGGGCACTATCTCTTCTAAGCTTAGACCTGCACTCACACTCCTTTGATCTCTTTCCTTTTTGCGGAACTCTGATGGATCCAAAGATCCATTATAACTCTCTATTTCATTGCTTCTCCTGAGCTTCACTCTGCTACTTCATTTATACTCGATGAAGTATTTTGATTCTTCTGAATCACTCTCCTCTCTCTCTCTGTGCTTCACCCTCGACTGTGTTTGCTTACAATTATTTCCACCCTACTGTTTCACATCATAAACAATCATAGAACACGCATTTCATACGTTCTGACATAGTCAGGAAACCTATGCACATATTAATATGAAAGCACAAATTTACATTCGAGAAACTCGGTCTCATGCACACACACATAGGCCTGATTTTCCTCATTAGTGGACTCTCTTTGCCCAGAGGCTTACATACATATATATATGAAAACATTGGATCAGATCATTGAAGGTTCGATCAATCCTCTAACAAAAGTCTAAAGATATACATCCTTGCATACATGGCAGAAAAGCCTCCTTGAGACTTTATTCCATCTTTTCTCTATTTTAAAACAAAAAAGCCTCCTCAGTCCACATATATTCCTTTTATGCCTAAAATCTCTCCCTTGCTCCTAGAATCATGGAACTAGTCATGTTCTTATTTATTTATTTTGAGAGCATCTAATTAAATCACACTTAAAGGCCTAAATATTACTTTGACTTGGAACTTAGGAAACTATTTCTTAAAATGCATGACCCCCTATGTCTACTATTTACAATGATTTTCCTTGGGCTAAATGCTGCTGCATCAATCTCCCAAAGTAGAAAATATTCATGATCTCCTGATCATGTTGTTTGGTCAATTTAGTGTGATCCAAATTGCTATTTATATTGTCAACCCGGGGTTCGTAAACTGACGAAGTGAGGTGTACTATATGTACTTAGATAACCATTTTCTTAGGTTTTTGTCGTTTTAAGATTTTTAGTTTGTTTTTGGATTTTATTCTTTTCTTAATGTGTGGTGATGAAAGTGAAGTGTGAAGTGTGTGGAGTGTAAATGGTGATGATTTCTAAACTTGAAAAAATGCTCAAAAGAAAGCTTTACAATAACTGAAACGAAACCAATTCTTCAAAACAAAATGCATCAAAAAGTGAACTAATGGCAATGGCCCAGTATCCGTGCTACTGAAAATGAAAAGAGAGCAAAAACTTGAAAAACAACTCAACTTAAAGTAAAGCAGCTAACTCACACTACTTGAGCTTTTTAGATCCTTTGCCCCTTGGCTCAATCTACCTTGGGGAAGTAATCATGAGCATAACAAGCAATATGATATTTCACTGTTTAAGAAAATAAATTGCATAAGGAAACTAATCACACTACTTGAATTCTTCAAATCCTTTACCCCTCAGCTCAATCTACCTTGGGGAAGTAATCATGAACATAACAAGCAATATGATAACAAAATGTAAAAAGAAATTAATCACACTACTTAGACTCTTTTAGTTCTTTACCATTCAGCTCAATCTACTTTATGGAAAGTGACTATGAGTAAGTAATATGACAACTAAATCACACTACAGTTAGTGATCTTCTGATCTCCTACTGATATAGTCATTTGACCACAAAAAGAAATCATAAATTGTTAAGCAGTATGAGATCTAATTTAGCAGAAAAGGAAATAAACAAATAACAACTTGAAAAGGACAATGCTAAATGTAAATTGCGGAAAATAAAGGTTAGCAGGAAGGAAAAGATGATCACATATGCCAAAAGTTATTAAAGAAAATGAAAGATTGCCCGGGCTGCCTAAGAGAACCTACAAAAAGCACTGATCAATTTACAAAGATAAAGATATGAACAGCAGAAACATAAAGCAACATATTATGTACAAGCTAACAATGAAACAAAATCATAATGAAACTAAACAAATACTTTACAGGGCTTCAGCGTGCATGGGCCCTCTGCCACTTCAGCCACTCAAATAATCACAAGACTATCTTCAAAAAGGTCTACTCATGTATTCAAATCAGCAACATATAAAACAGTGGGGTGACAAAATAACCAGCAGCATGCGGAAATTACATAACAGTTCAGAATTATATGCATTCAAAAAGTCTCTTTACAGCATTTGACAACACATTATTTATAATGTAAAAGTTCTACAATTAACTAATCAACTACTTATGCTATTAACTGCGTGCCATAGACACGTAGATCTCTGCAGCCGAGATCTAGTGTAGCTATCGTTATGCTTAGTAAATCTTTGTAGTGGTTGGCTGTTAGATTTATTGCTCAAGAATGATCCTCAGGTGCACTAGAGCCTCTGTGAGCTGGGAACTAGGCCACGTATCATTCACGTGCCCAAAACAGTGACGTGCCACCGCTGGACTCTTTGGTTGGCCACGTCTTTGACTTTGGTTGACGCAGCCTCTAATGGGTGATTTGGCCGGTTTGAAGGGACACGATCCATGTACATGCCATCTGGAGCTTGCCCATATAGCCCGTTCCTTCAAAAGACACCTGGAGCATAGCCTTTAACAAAATGGCTATGGAATCATGTGCTGGCTGCGGAAACTTGTGTTGGCTGCGGTAATTGACAAGTTTTCGCAGCTGCATGAACAAAATACTAAACCAAACAACAAACATCAGTATAATTAGAAAACCATATAAACAGTCCTTTTTAAACTATAATGCAATGATTCAACCACTGTATGAGTGAAGTGAGTGGAGTATGAGGGTTAAGAGGGTGTGTAGGAAGGTGCAAGGTTGAGGCTCAACATACCCCCACTGTGAAGGTGTTGCATGTCCTCATGCAACCAAAACTGAGTGATTTCCCTTTTAATCTGCATGCTTCGAGGCCTCTACAAGGACATCTAGTCCTCTTTTCTTTTTCCTTGATGTCATCGTCATCATCATCCTTGGTTTTCTAACCAGACATTTAAACTTGAGATTAATTAGAGCCCTGCTTAGCTTTTTGCATCTCTTTTTCAGTCTTCTATTCTTCTTCTGCCACAGTCCTAAATGGAGCATGGTATTATCATGGACCATTTTGTACACTTTACCCTGCTTTTTGAGTGTTTCATTTTCTTGTATTATGTGTCTATTTAGGACTTCCAGTTCAAACACTTCTTGTTTTAGAGACTGAACCTGTGCATCAAGTGGCAAAGAAGTGCTAGGTCATGCAGCTGATTGCTCTAGAGATTCCAGGTAATTGTATACCTCTTGCTGGTTAGGATCCACATCAGGTGATTTTCTTTGTTTGAACTCAAAATCTTGTGGAGGAGGATTACCTGCTCCTTCTTGCCGAAAAGGACTTTCCTCTCGTGGAGGGCTTGTGTCAAGGCTTGGCTGTTCTAGAGATTTCTCATGTATTTCTTCACTTAAGTCAATAATGTGGGACTGATCTCCCTTTGTTTTATTCCATTTTCCTTTTAACCGGGAGCTTCTTCTCAAGGATGAACTCACAACTGTCTTCTCTGCACTCTGTTTCCCTTTCTGTTGTTTCTTAGCCAAGGCAGCAGCTTTGAGATCCACTAGCCTTTCTGATAGAGGCTGGTAGTCCTCTTCCAAGGATTTTTCAGGTGATGGAGAGATTTCTTGAGTGATTACTTTTCCCTTCTCTTTCTTTTGTTTCTTATTCTTGGGCTGGTCTTCTTCCTCTTTTTGGGCAGTCTCTTCAATTTCTTTAAGAGGGGAGTCTTGGGCTGTAACATTTTTATCCCTCCTCCTACTTTTCCTTGGGATTTTTGATGGACTACTTCCAGAGGCTTCAACTGGCTCTTGGAAGTAGTTCCTTGTTAGAAATTGTTCCCAAGTATCCTTAGATTTCTTTAACTGCTCCTCAATCAGAATTCTTATGAGCCCATGATGATAGAGATGTGGCTCAATGTTTCCTACATGCTTTTGAACCGTAACACTCATTTTCTTTAAACTTGCTAGCAGAAAATGTGGTAAATTAAGAACATGTCCATCTATAAAATTCATCATTAACTTCACATGGTACATGTACATAGAGCCAAAACGGCCCTCACATGTAATAAATTTTTGTATAACCAACAATAAACCAGACCATTCTTCTTTCAATACATGCACAGGGATACCTCGGGTGAAAACTGTGGTATCCATACCTTAATTGCGCAGCATCGTTCTCCAGATTTGGTCATCTATGCTCCTATTTTTGAACCATCTTTCTCCGTCTTGAGGCAGGCCTGTAGCTGCTGCTATTGTGGCTTCGGTCACCGCAAACTTTAAGTCTCCCACCTCTACTGTCTGTCCGTTAAAGGACCTTGCAAAGGTTTTAGTCACTTCCTTATTATACCCTTTGAATTTCTGAATGAACCGGAGCCATTTGGCTTTCTTTAATAACTCCTTGACTTGGGGATAACCTTCCAAGTATTTTGATCCTTCCGACTCGGCTCTCAGCAGTTCTCCCATTCTCGGCTTTAAATTCACTGAGCCTTTTTATCTACGTATGAGGGTTAAGGAAGAATGCCTCTGTCACAGAGTTTTTAGGAGAGACTATAGCAACTGTAATCGGGGTTTAGAACGGCTACAGTGGTTGTAGTCAAAGCATCAAGCAAAACGTATGGACTGTAGTCGGAAACAGAGGGAAGGCCCGGATCACAGGAAGAACAACAAGTGAGCAGGGGTGACCGTGATTGAACTTATGAAATGAACATGAGTATATGCGGGGAGTATTATGATATGAGTGGAGTAACGGCTTGATTTTGCTGAGTTTTAGGTGACTGTATGTGAGGTTTACATGTCTCAACTAGACGGCTGCGGGAATTATGGCTTGTAAGAGCCGTAATACAATAGGTCACGTCTTAGGAGTATGAGTCATAAATAGAAGTAGAGTCATTTTTGAGTTTTAACTCGGGTAATCATAAGACCGTTAGGGAGAGTGAATGCGAGGTGTATGGGATGGTATTACGGAATAGGAATGGTAGTGGGTGGATAATTAAATCATTGCACATAGAAGAACCGATCATGGATTAATAACTATACATAATGATGACTTGAAGTGTTGTTTGATAGATAGTTTTGATCATACCTTTGGACACTTGTCATTCTTTGCTTAAGATTTTTAACCAGTTGCTCCTTTTTGATATTTTGATGATGCCCCATGTCCTTAGCTCACATACACCTGCATTGCATGCTTTTGGCACTAACCTTTGATTTTATTTTGAAAACAGAGTGATGTTGGCTGCGGAAATCGTTTCTAGCTACGAAAACAGGTTCCAGCTGCGGAAACAGGTGCCAGCTGCGGAAACTGAAACAACACCCCCTAATCTGCACAAAGATAGTTTAGAGGAAAATAGCTGAATGAAAATAGTCCTGAAAGGGGACTTTATTGATGAAATGGAATGAAATGAAAATGGAATGAGAATGGAGTGAGAATGATGATGAAAATGAAATGGAAGTGGAATGAAATGGAATGAGTGGTGGAGATGGAATGAAGATGGAATGAAGATGGAAAGAACATGGGAGGAGATTTTTTTTTGGAAAATATGGAGTGTCAAGTGCCCCTAATTTTCACTCCATATTTTCTGTATAAGACTGCCAATCCATGATTGGTTTTCAGGCTTATACATTTTTTCTTTTTTTTTTTCTCGTAGAAACCACAAGAAACCAAGATCAGGCTGATGGGGGAGAAGGATTCTTCTCCACCAGCCCTATTGCAGAATTTTCTTGGAAGATTTTGACAAACTCTTCTATGGAATGTGGCTTATGATAAACTTTCAATCGGTGGCCATTCATAATAAGAGGAGTCTGAGATTCATCAATGGTCTTGATTCTTACCGCTCCATTGTCAAAGACTTTATCAATCTCATATCACCGAAGCCAATGAGTCTGAAACTTTCCTTTGAAGTCTTTAAACTTGGAATCAAACAGTAAGGCCCAATCTCCTTCTTGAAACTTTCTCTCTTTAATATATCTATCATGCCACTTAGCTCTTTGATGTTGAACTAGATCAGTTCTTAGGATTGCATCTTGTCTGATCTTATCTAGCTCATTCAACTATTCCATTATGTGCTTTTGGGCTTCTGATAGATTCATCCCCAACTGAACTGCCATCTTGAAGGTCTTGACTTGAAACTCAATGGGGAGCAGGACTTCTTTCCCATAAACAAGTTCATAGGGAGAATGTCATTTTGTGTTCCTCCATGTAGTTCTGTAGGCCCATAAGGCTTCAGGAAGCCTTTCTGCCCAATCTCTTCTCTGGAGATGAATAGTTTTGGTGATGATGCTCTCAAGAACTTTGTTTGTAGATTCCACTTGGCCATTTGCTTGAGGATGGTAAGGAGTAGATTTTCTGTGCTTGATTTTGTATTCTTCCATCAGCTTCTCCATCAAGTTATATGTGAATTGACTTCCCTGATCTGTCACAATTTCTCTTGGGACACCAAAACGGGTAAAAATATCCTCAAAAATAAATTGAACAACTGAATTTTCAGTGGCAGAAGGCAATGTCGTGGCTTCTACCCATTCAGTGACATAATCAGTGAAAACCAATATATATTTCTTTTGTCTAGATGGTGGATTAATTGGTCCAATGAAATCTAAAGCCCATTTTTCAAAGAGTTCGATGAGTACCTGTGGCTGTAATGGCATTTCATTTGAAAGAGTCGGTCTCCCAACTCTTTGGCAGCTGTCACACTTCTGACATATTGTTTGCTCTTGAAGAGAGAAGGCCAATAATATCCTAAAGAAAGGATTTTATAGGTCGTCCTCTTGTCAGCAAAGTGTCCACCGCATGGTTCATCATGACATGCCTTGAGGATGTCAGGTATTTCATCTTCCCGAACACATCTTCTGATCACACAATCTAGCCCTGTTTTAAACAATTCATTAGAAATCCATGAATAATTTGAACTCTCCTGAGTAATTTTCCTTTTCTCATTAGGAAATAAGTGTGGAGGTAGCTTCTCTGTAACCAACTAGTTAGCAATATTTGCATACCAAGGAGTCTTAGTAGTTACTGCAAACAAATATTCATCTCGAAACTTATCCTCTACAGGAGAATCTTCGTTAGTATTTTGGATTCTAGACAAGAAATCAGCTACTGTATTTTGTTTCCCTGGTCTATCCAACATAGTAATATGGAATTCTTGTAAAAGTAAAAGCCATCTTGTAACTCTGCCATTAGTAATAGGTTTTTTCATGAGATATCTAATTGCAGAATGATCAGTATGGACAAAAGTTTCATAGCATGTTATATAATGTCTAAACTTGTTTATTGCATGAACAACAACTAAGAACTCTTTCTCAATCACAGTATAATTTAACTCAGTGGGAGTCAAATTTTTACTGGTGTATTAAATGGCATAAGGAACTAAATCCTTTTGACCCAACACAGCTCCTAGAGCTATATCTGAAGCATCTGTAGAAATATGGAAAGGAAGTTTCCAATTTGGCCTTCTCAAAATGGGTGCTTCAGATATTCTTGTTTTCAAAGTTTCAAATGCAGATTGACAATTAGGATTCCATTTGAATTCACAGTCTTTTGTAAGTAATTTGAAGAGTGGAGATGCTATTTTGGTGAAGTTTTCAATAAATCTTCTATAATATCCAGTAAATCCAAGAAAACTTCTAACATTTTTTTGACAATTTGGAATAGGCAACTTGGAGATGACTTCAACTTTTGATCTATCAACTTTAATCCCATCCCCTGAAATATGATGTCCTAAAACAATCCCTTCAGTAAACATCATAAAGCATTTCTCGTGACTTAATGAAAGGTTTGTCTCCTTACACCTGATAAGGACCTTTTCCAAATTCTCTAATGCCTCTTCAAATGAATCACCATAAACTGTAAAATCATCCATGTAAACCTCTACACAATCATGAATTAGATCAGTAAAGATTCCTAGTACTGCCCTTTGGAATGTTGCGGGTGCATTACTTAATCCAAAAGGAAGTACTCGGTAGGCGAAAGTTCCCCATGGACAAGTAAATGTGGTCTTGTCTTGGTCTTCAGGTGC
>APFE031578929.1:0-24312 GCA_000404065.3 Pinus taeda
TTAGAAGATGGAAAGTAAGTTCCGCTGTGCATTATTTTCAATAAGTTCCGCTGTGCATTATTTTCAATTTCTTACAAATGAGTAGATCTTGGTTAGGGTTTAAAGTAATTAGGAAAACCCACAAAGTAAATCTAACAGACAAGGGTTTCTACGTGGGTTTATTTTTCCAGGATAAGTGTTTCTACTATCAGTTATAGTTTATTTTTTTGAGGTGAAACAATTGATTTTCTTATAATATTTAGTACAGTTCATAATCTTTAACATTTCATTATATATTGAAACTTTACAATTAAATTACTATTATTTATTATTTATCTCAATGTTTTTCTTATAAAGAGTAAAGTGTTAAAAGATTTTTGTTAAGGAAAAAAAATTTAAAATTATACCAGGAAAAGAGTTGGTAGAAAAAAAAGTACTATGTTAAGGAATTCAACCTCACTTGTGATTTTGAACATAAATAATGTATTGGAGCTAGCATTTTATGGAGAGCAAAGATTCTTATTACTCAATTAAGAACTAATTCACATGATTCTTATTCTCAATTAAGAACTAACTCGCATGTTTCTTATTCTCAATTAAGATCTAACTGGCGTCAACTTAGGTGGGAAACGAGTAGGTGGAAAAGACCTAAAAAAGCTTGGGAATAATGGGTGTGTTTTTTAGTTATGGTTTTTTAGCATTGTCTTTTCAGTGAGGGCACTGTTAGAAGGTTGGGTCAACTAATCATTAATTTGAGTAATAAAAGGATTGAATTGCAAAATGCCAAAATAATTAATTTGAAGAATAAAAAATCGAATTGCAAAAAAGAAAAACACCGAAATTAAAATTTGGTCTTATAAACTATTTTTAATCTCGTAGACGTTAAAATTTCATTATTTTTATTATAATTATAATTAATTTTATTGCAATATACATGTACATTAAATAAATGATATTAATTTTTTTAAATATATTAATATAAAATAATTATTTATATCTCATATCTTTGACTTATTAATATTAAAAAATTATTAAATTAATTGAAATTTATTTATAAAATAATAAAATTTTATTAATATAAATCATAAACTTTAATTAAAAATGAAAATGTTATAATTTGATTTGTTCTAAATTTTTTATTTAAAAAAACTAGTAGGTAATAAATTTTAGTAAAAAATGACCAGAAAAATTAATAATGACATGCAAATATTTGTTATATGATACAATTTTTTATATATAATTTAGTAACATATGATATACAATTTTTTAATATAATATTAGTAAATATGTGTGGAATTAATTGTATAAAGCTTAATAGTAACAAAATTTACATTAAAAATAAATCCAATAATGAAATGCAATTATTTATTAATGAATTAAAATTTTTTTTTATAATAAAGTAGTAGTACATGAAGTAATTATATATTGAATTTTTTTTTTATAAATAATATAGTAACATAAAAGAGTAAGTAGCTGGTTATTTTATTTTTTATATAAGCATAATTATTTATATTTTATATGTTTTGAGTGATTCATATTTAACATTGCATTCAACTTTGTTAATATTTTAAATTTTAAATGAAATTTATTTTTAAGTTAAAAATTGGGTGGGTAATTTATGTTTTATAGGATTTAGTTTGTTTTGTTTTTGTTTTTGTTTGTTTGCTTGTCTTTTTGTTTTGTTTTTGTTTTTTTTTTTTAAGTTTAGTTAGTGCTTTTTGTTTTTTATTAATTATATGTTTTTGTTTTTTATTATGTAGTTGTTTTTTATTAATTATATGTCAAGCATGTTATAAAATATATGTTGAGTGGCCTCAATCTGCTTGAAGGAAACTAGTTATGTTGGCCATCGACTAGTATCATATGTCATCCAAAACATAAACAATTTGAGCATGTCCATCCAAGCTATATAAGATACTATGTTTACTATATGTTTAAACTTACTACTAACAATGTAAATTTTATCCAACCAAATCATTGTAACAAAAACATAAAAGAAAATTCATGAGGTTCATAACTTCTCGACAGTTAGTCATCCGAAATTTCTATTGGAGTCGGGTCCTTTCCCTTTGACCGTGGTATTTCGTTCTGGTACAGGCTTTGTAGTTGTTTTTTGAGGTGGCCAAGGCAGACATTCTGGTGCTATTGTTGCACCTGTACTACATGGATCTCTTGCTAAAGATATTTTAGGCTAGGCCCCTCTTCTTGGGTTTGTGGCAGCTCCTCCAAATTCCTAATAGATGTCATTGCTTTTGCCAATAAATTCTTCATGACCCAGTAGAGTTGGAATAACTATTTTAAGAGACTCAGCCTACCTCGGGTGTGTCTAGGGTCCAGAAGTAGGGGTTCCCAATCCTCTGTTGGAGGCGACTCTGTCGCAGTCTTGGCATTCAATTTTGCCTCCCATGACAAAATTAGGGACTTCACCTGTGCTAGGGTTCCTCCACTGTAAGCATGCATGCATGAGGTTTTTCATGCTTTCCTCCCCGGTTTTCCTGCCTCTCTTTCATTGGGTCTTGTTGATCGAGGCTAATGATGTTTTTATTTCATTTTTATTCTGTTTATAGTTGTGGCGACACCCTCTTTTCCTCGGCCCCACCTCTACCTTCACCATATTGCTTTCAACCAGAATTTCCTTTGACTTTGGAACCTCCCAAGTTCTTGCCTTAGCATGGAGCAGAAGTGTCGGAGTTAGAGGGAGAAGTAATTTAGACAGACCTGAAAGAGTAATGTATGAAGAAGAATTAAGAAAAAAAATCTAAATGTTGGTATTTCCATCCATTTGTTCCCTATGGAATGCAGTTACTATGTCGCATTTCCTCGTTTGAGGAGTGAAACTCAATTTCCCCCGAACCCCCCCATCATTTGCCTTCATCCTCTCGATGCCCAAACTTAGGTGAATTCCTTCCCTCTAAATCTCTATTCTCCCCTAGGTCAAGCCAGTTCTCTGCCTCCAAGAATTAAGCCTCGCCATAACATAATTGATAGACTCGTAGGTGTTGGCATACTCTGGGTCCCCATTCATACCCCTTTGGGCCAGGGTTTTGCTTGGAGACTCGACTCCCCATTCATGCCCCTCTGAACCAAAAAATGATTGGAAGACCTGACCATGATGGTATTGACGTACATACTAGTAAAGGGTGTGTGTAGACTTGACTCATTGCCTCCCTCCAACCCTCGCTTCTACCCCAGGCCTAGCCAGGCCTCTGGCTCTAAGAATTAAACCATGTTGTAAAAGAATTGGAAGATGCAGAGTTATTGGGGTCACCTAAATCACCATTCATGCCCCAATGGGCTAAGGGTTTTCCGAGAGACCAAGCTATGGCAGAATTTCCAAACACAACATCTTTTGGGGGCCTCAACTCCCCATTCCTAGCCCGCTGGACCAGAAGTTTACCCAAATTCGAGATTATAACAGACTATACAAACACACTAGTAATATGATCCTTGGAATCACCGTTCATTCTTCTCTGGCCCAAAAAATTTCTAGGCGATCGCAAGCTCTCAAAATTGCCTCGGTCCCATCCAAGTCTTAAACACTTGGATTTAAAGAGTGCAGGAACAAAATTTACAACTCGAATGCTAAGAGAAGACCCAAACCTTCCATGCATGCCCCTTTGAGCCAAAAAATTGCCATATAACACTGAAATTGAAATTTTGGACATCAAAAACAGTAAAATCAACCAAATTATACCAGAAACATGTAGAACCATCACCCATCCATGCCAATATAGCCTCCTTTCTTGTACTATAGTCTCCATTTCTAGAACAAAGAAGGCCTTAAATACATAGCAGTGACCCTTCCTCGCCGAAGCTTTGTTGTCATCGTCTTACTGATGGCACTGGTCTCTAATCATGCAGTGAAATTCCACCACCCTGCTACTAGTCTTTACTCCCGCAGGGGAGCTCCACCACATACCATGCATGCATACAATGATGACCCTCGCCACCTTTCTCACTTGTATTCCCTCCTTTGTCATTTGTCTTCCTAATGCGACTACCACTTGTTGCCAGTCTCTCCAGGGCTTTATTGCCTTACACATGTGGGGATGTTTAGTGGGCCACCTATCTGCTCTACTCCCTGTCCCTTACACAAGGTGATGATACACACGAGGGTCTCGCATCTCATCGCACCACGATCATGGCTGTTTCACAAGATTAAGTTTTTTTTTTTTGTTAAGCTTGGTAGATCCTCATTTTTCATTAATATAAAGAAAACAACACCACATAGAACTAACTATGTGGCCTCAACTTGCCCAGTGGGAAATCAAGTCTCTTGGCCATCTATTTGCATTATATGCCATACGGTAGAAAAAAATCTTAAGTCTCTCTATCCAAGAAATATAAATTTTAGTTTCTTGTCCACTTCCATACTCTAGAGTTCTACATACATATGTAAATACATAGAAAAATTTAAAAGCTAATTGCAGTAAGTAGGCATGTTAGTCATGATGTTTAGTTGACGTTGATTCAATTGGAGTTGGATCTTTGGCATTCGATCCAGGTAGCTCTGTCTGAACTAGAATGGATGGCAGGTGTTGCTCAATTCGAGTAAGGTGGATATCCTGTTTGTACAGTTGGAACTGCATTTTCTAAAATTCTTTCTTATAGTTTGGCATTCCATGGACCGTGATTACCATGACTACCGAGATCTGCTCCATCACCTTTCCGAATAGGATTCCATCAACCAATACAATTAGATGGTCTGTTTGAATAGGTTGATTCTCCCGCTTGTGTTCCCAGGATCCAATATGACAGACTCTCCAGTCCTCTAACTCTGTATTCGTCTCACTCTCCTACTTCACATCTTCCTCACATTCTTCTAACTATTTTCTATTTTCTTAATTCGTTCCCTCCTGGTAGTTGGTTGTCGCTTCACTGGTTAAATGCTAAACAAACTTCTGACCTTTTCGACTGCCCAAAGAGCCAAGTTATGTGTTATGTTGGGTCTCCTATGGCCTCTTACATCAACCTAGATTTTGTTTTGGTCGTTCCATGATCTCACTCTCCTAGCCCTTTGTAGTGTGTGGCAAATTAGCCGATTTATGAATTGTGACCTAGTCAGTCCTCGAATTTTCTTGTGTCGGGGTGGGTTTACTATGCGGCCGACCTGCTTTGCATACAAGACATTTAATTGACCAATTAATCTTTATTTTGCTACTACAAAATTCATGTTTGCAAGTCGTAAAACTGCGCCCTTCCATACCCTAGCTTTAAACACCCCATCATGCTTGCAGTTGCATGCCCCTCATGGCCACATACATGATACACAGAGAGGCCCACCCTATGCCTCGCACATGGGGGTCTAGGTCTTAATTGAAACCCCCCCTAACATCACTCATGCATGAATTATCCCTCTAGTCCTAGTTACAGTGGCCCAACTTCCCTCCAGCCATCAGCCCAACCTATTTGAGTTGTAGTTTGTAAACATCCCGAAAAGCATAGTGGGTGCCAAACACAGGCGACCAACCATTTCTGAGCCTTGCAGCAGAACATTTGTCCCCCCTCCTTCTCATCCCGTCATAGCCAATTTCAATTCCCTAGTAGGTTTCATGCCTGCAATGTTTTTCCTCCTTGGCCCCAATTCCCAGGTCCCTGCAATCCCCCTCCAGTTGTGCATGGCCCAAAGACAAAAGTTTCATCCCAAAATGCAAGTATATAGGTAGATATTATCCCCACACCCAAACTCCCAAGCTTTTCCAGCAATTGACGACATGCTCCTACACTATGTTCCCTATCCATTACCAAGATAATTTCCATACGAATAGGGGAATCTCAAAATAGAGTGAGATGGTTAGGATGCCCATCAGATTACTAAGGTAGATGTAGGTTATTTCCACTAGCCCACGTCCCCACCCCCTTTAATCCCTACACCGCTTCCCCAATTTTCTTTTCATCTCTCATAGACAAAACCAGAAATAGGGCAGCATAATGAGGTGAGAGAGGTTGTCAATGCAAAGGGCCACTGCACCCATCGTCATGCAAAGGGCCACTGCACCCATCATCATGCAAAGGGCCACTGCACCCATCGTCTTGAGCATGTGGGGGGTGATGTTTCTATGCCTCATGGTACAGTCCATTAACATGGCCTTAATGAGGTGATCCGCCAGCTTGCACCCTGATCAGGGGTTTGGCCTACTAGTTTTCCATGTTGAAAGCTTTGTCTTTGATCCTACTCTTGGATTTATTCTAGGTCCCGGTAACATTCATCCCAAGGTTCTATTGCCCATATTTTCTCGACATGGTTGTTTTGGTGACTACATCCTCAGTTGGCTAGGAAATCCGACACTTTGTTTCCCTCTCATCTGACATGATTGGCCATTATGTAGTTGAAATTGTGAATCAACTCTCTTATTTCTTGGATTAGTTTGATAGTTCTCCAGTTGTGGCTAATCTTATCCCATCTGGTACCGTGGTTCATTTTTTTCATCATTTTAATGACCAGGATGGAATCACCCTCCACCATGAGATCTCCATATCCCATTCAAATAGCTATTTGTAGGCCTTGTTTGATAGCATAAAATTCAACTTCATTATTATTGGCGTACCCATAATAGTCAACCTAAATTAGCCAGTTGTTGTTCTGGGAATCCTTGAGGAGAGCACTGAATCCTGCCAATCCTAGATTTCACTTTGAGGTGCCATCAAAACTAAATTTTATGAACCCCTACATTGGAGATGTGAAGTGGTCAAGTGATGTGATTCCCATCCTAATTTCCTTCCAAGATGACGGGGCTAGCATCATCGGTTATAGATTCATCCTCTGCATGATTCATGCTTCCTGGGGAGGTACCTACCAGTCCTCTTGTTGTTGTTTTTCCACTAGGATTGTTTCCTGGATGTTCTCGATGACTCCTTCCCAGACATTCTCTTGGGGAAGAGGTTGGTTCTTAAAGATTTAGTGATTTAGTTCTTCCTATATGGCCCATAGAGTTAGTCCCAAAGACAACCCCAATGCTCTATTTACCACAGGGTTGGAGAATATGTTGGCTCTCTAGAGGAGTATTATTTCGCGAATGTTGTGGTTATCCCAATGAATTCTTCCAAGTACTTCTTGCAATTGTCGCCATTTTTGTTTTGCAAATGGACAAGAGTTGAGCATGTGTTCAAGGTCTTCACTTTGTTGTTTGAACAATAAGAAGAACAAATGACCATGGAACCCCCTTCTTTGGAGTCGGTACCAGGTTAAAATGTGATCTCTACTTACGATCCATAAGAAGTGTGTCACCTTCAACCACCAACCTCCCTTCCATATCTTTTTCCAAATCAAGTTTCTCCCTTCCAGATCATTCCCCATCTGTAAATCATATGCCTCTTTTATATTAAAGGTGCTTTTAGTGGTATATCCCCATCAAAGAATATCTAGTCCATTAAGGGTGGTTAACTTTATGGATTCAAGTTATTTCTCCAATCGATTCCATTGTTTTGATGTGGATGCCTGTGGCCAATGAGATTGCCTCTTCTATCTCCTCGACCCTTTCTCTGCCTGTCCATCCTTACAAAATTGATCAAGCGTATGGAGGTTCCTATCATTGGTGTATATAAATATTTCCCTCAAGTCTTTCCTTCCAAGAAGTCGCTCTCTTTGTTGCCATGAGTCCTACCAAAACAATGTCATTTTTCCATTACATATTTCCTAGAAAGAATGTTGCTCAATGAGGTTCCTGTTTTGGGCTGCCAAGTTCTAGATCACCGATCCTTTGGGGGGTCCCGATATCTTAGAATGTCTTCTGTTCTCACTAGCATATTATATTTTCGTGTCCATATTTGTTTCCAGAGGTCAACCCATCCTCCTATCCACCTCTACCATAATTTCACTCCCATTAGTTGGTTTAGAGTAAATGGGTCCCTCGGATCTAGGCCCCCTTCAATTTTTTTTATGATATTAGGCCACGACACTAGAGCCCATTTATTTACTTGTTGTGCACCTCCCCATATAATTTTTTTAAAGATTTCCACCATTTTCGAGCAAGCCATTTTTTGGGTTGCCATTCCTGAGAGTTGATAAGTCAAAATGGATTGAAGTGTTGATTTGAGGAGAACTGTCCTACTCAATAGGTTGAGGAATATAAAGGACCAATTGCTGAGTTTTCCACTGAGTTTTTGGATCATGGATTACCAACAAGAAGTCTTCAAGTAATTCACTGATAAGGGCATTCCTAGATATTTAGAAGGAAGAGATCCAATACCAAACCCCAAGATCTGGGAAAGGTAGAACTGGACATTCCCTAGGGTGTTAAAGAATAATATGCAAGATTTTTCATTGTTGATCATTGTCTTAGATGCCTCCATGAAGGTGTACAGGACCTATTTTACTCGACGAGCTTCTCTAAGTGACACATGGCAAAATAGCATGATATCATCCATGAACTATTGGTGGGTGATGGGCATGTCATTTCCCCATAGACTCAGTCCTTTGATCTGATATTTTCGGACTTAATTTTTAGTGAGACACCCCAGCCCTGCCATCACAAGAATAAATAGAAAAGGGGAGATAGGGTTCCCCTATCAGAGAGCACGGTAGGGGTTAAAGGTAGGAGAAGGGTAGTCATTGAGTATAATGGAAAGCACTGGGGAGGAGACCATAGCATAGATCCAGTTTATCTAGCATTAGTCAAACCCAAAGGACTTGAGAATGCTATTTACATATCCCCAACTTAAACGGTCATAGGCTTTAGAGAGGCCCAACTTAATCGTCATGCCCTGAAATTTTCTCGTCTTTAGTGAGTGCACTATTTCTTTTGAAGGTACAAATCCATCTAGGATCTGTCTTCCACAAATCCAGTTTTCTGAGTTGATATGAGGATGGGTAGCAGGGGTTTGAGACACTTTATAATCACAATGGCTATGATTTTTTATATTACATTTCATAAGGCAATGGGTCGGAACCCTTGCAGATCTTTGGACGTCGAGATTTTTGGAATAAGAACAATGAAAGTGGCGTTTAGGCTAGGGCATACCTTCTGATTTCAGCGCAACTCTTCCACCCCCTGCAATATGTCCTATCCCATGAAGCTCCAATCTGCTTGTAAGAATTCTACCATGAAACCATTTGATCCATTGGCCTTATTTTTTTGCATTCCTTTCACTACCTCTTCAACCTCCTCCAATATGATTGATCGCATCAGTGCTAAATTCTGATCTCTTGATATGAGTTGAGGGATATTTCTTGTAATCCATTGTATAGATTCTGAGTGGTCCTCAGGTGATTCAGTGAGGAGAACTTTGAAATGATCCACTAGAAGCTTCTCCATATCCTCGAGTTGCAGCATTCGATTCCCCCCAACATATTTTAACGAGTATATTTGATTATGATGTCTATGTTGAATCATGGCTTTGTGGAATAAACATGTATTTCATTCTCCTTCCCACAGTCAGTTAACCCTTGATTTCTTCTTCCATGATATCTCCTCCTACTTTCTTCTTTCCTCCAACTGGTTAATTGGTTAGCCTTCTTGTTTCACTAGGTTATCTCATCTTCCTTCCTGGATGATTTGTTGGAACATCTCCTTGAATTTATTAGTCAACTCATTTTGGCCTTCCATAATATTCCCAAACTCTTCCTTGTTCCCCTATCTTATGTTTAAGTTCCTTCAACTTTATTTGAAAGGTGTGCACACAATTGTTCCCTTGCTCTTCATTGTTCCTCCACGAGTCTTCAATTTTTTTAACAATTTTGGATCCCTTAACCAAAAGTCCTCAAATTAGAATGTGTGATTCCTGGGCCCTAGCTTCAAGTCTACCTCCAATATTATTGACTAGTGGTCATAGCCCATGCAAGGGAGGATCGAGACCTCCGTGAATATATCCCTCCTTATGGTTTTCTCCAAGATCAAATATCACACACAAGTAAACATTATAAAAAATAACTAAACACAATTTAGTAAACCCAAGAGATTGATATTATAAACCCAAGGGATTAACACCAAAACCCCAAGGGATTATGAACCAAAGGGAATAATATTAAACCCAAGGAACTAATATTATAAACCCTAGGCATATAAACCCTAAGATAAATATTGTAAACACTAAAAGAAACATGGTTGGCAATGGTTGATTTCCATATAAAGACAATCATTATCACAATATGATGTTAGATCACAGTTCACCCTGATTGATATTATAAACCCAAAGAAAAATAAACCCAAGCAGTTGATATTATAAACATAATGGAATAATAAACCCAAGGGATTAATATTAAACCCGTAGGACTAATTTTATAAACCTAAGGTATATAAACCCTAACATAAATTTTATATTTACATTAAAATAAACATGGTTGACCATGGTTGATTTTCATATTGAGACAATCCTTATCCCAATGTGATGTTGGACCATGGTTGACCATGGACGTTTTTCATATCAAGACAAACTTTGTCACAATGCAATGTTGTACTGTTGTAGATCTAACCCAAGAATATTATAGATATGATAAGAAAATATAAGATAATGCAAATAAACCCAGATATAATATGAAATGATTCTTTATTGATCAAACCCTTAAAGTAGGGCAACACCATACATTCACTCCTTAAGGAAGGAGAATACTCCACAAGCCATATGCTTATTCATACAAGAATACTTCTCTTCATATCCTCTCCATGTGGAGTCTCTAGCCTCTATATAGGCCTCATACATACAATACCATGCATCATTACCATGGTTTCCTCATACCATCAACTAATACCATGGGCCCCTTACATTATTATTAACTACTTGTGGTCCCTTACATGACATGGGTTAACCACCTTATTTATTACTATGGCCCATCCCATTATTACATTATTACCTTGGGTACCTCCCTCGGTACCCCATATTACCCCCTCTAGGTATATAACATTCCACCCCCCTTAGCATGTTTCGTCCCCGAAACATGGGAAGAACACAAATAATAAGATCTACTCAAAAGAGTAGTCCACTGATACCAAGCACGTGCATCTAGCCATCCAAGAGAAAGGTTAACCCTCGATCTCGCTGGTGCCTCGCTCGCTTGAGATGGAAGTTGACCGTGGCAGCTCTTCTGTGTTGATGTGTAGTAGGTGGATCGACTCTTCTTTGTATCCGTCATGTGACTCTTTGGTTTTCATCTTGATGGTTGTCTTGCGGGGTGATGTGGGTGATGATATGTTGAAGTTTTAACCCACGATGGCTTTTTCTTGACTTCACCCTGCTGTGGTGCCTGTTGTGGTGTCTTCTTTTTCAATATGACTTCAGCCACTAAGTCCTCCTCTGATGTATCAGTACGTGTAACCTTTTCTGCTTCAACCTCTGTTTGTGTCTGATTGTCAACCATTAACTACTCATCATCTGATATGTCAGACCCTGGAACATCTTCTGCTTCAGCCTCCTTGTGCTCTACCTGTTTATGGATGGAAATATCCTGTAATGTAATTTTCTTCTTTTTATACCAAATCTTCAGGAATTTCTTCTGCACATTAATATTTATAGTACCCATTGATTCCACCCACGAGTATCCTAAAACAACATCCATATTATCTGTGTCTGAAGTATAAAAATTACCATGCCACACATACTTATCCATAGAAATTTTCAAATCCTTATATACTTGAACATTCTCATAATCAACTTGTGTATTTTCAATGTTTTTTGTTGGAACTTGCAATTTTTTTGCCAAATTAACATTGATGAAATTATGCTTGCAACTAGGATTTATAGAAACAATGATCTTCTCTTTCTGAATCAATCCATTGAACCTGTAATAAGGAATAACCAGTAGGAAAATAGACCCACATGTTTCTCCTTATCTTGTTTTCTGGCATGAGACCATCTGTCTAAAAGTAATTTCTCAAATTCTTCATCTGAAAGTTTGGTCAACTGCTTGTGGTCAAGTGAATTCCACCACCATTTGGCAGCCTCATCTATTAAGAATAACCACACTTTACCCCTCCAATCTATCTTAAATATACGCTTTTGGTCCTTTATGAATTCTTCAATAGTCGGACCATCATCTTTTCCTGTAAAAAATAGAACCTCGCTAGAAGCCATAAAGAGGGTTTGGAAAAAACTTCAGTTACTTGGCGAAAATTTGAAAATGTCACAGTTTCGTCAATATTGCTCAGAATCTCTATTATAACATGTTTTTGGAAATGGAACACCCATTCTGCATCTGCCCATGTGATAGAAATCTTGATTTAGGTGCTGGAATTTCCAATTTGCGCTGCTACTCTCCCGCCGTCACCCAAAATTTCTGAAAAAAGTGCGGATTTTAAATCAGCGATATCTCCCTCATTCAGACTCCGATTCGACTGATTTTTTTTTTTGAAATTGGGTGCTTTTCCACAAAGACTCCAGATCTACAATTATATTTTGTAAATCTTGCACCAGGATGTCTACAATCTGTGCCGCAAACTCACTACCCTGAAAAATTATCTGCAACCCCACTGATTTTTAAATCAGCGATATCTCCTTCATCCGGACTCCGATTTGACCGATTTTGTTTTTGAAATCGGCTATTTTTTGACAAGGAATAAATATTTGCAATCAGATTTTTCAAATATTGAACCAAAACGTCTAGATCTGATCTGCAAACTCGCCGCCCTTGAAATCCTGCAAAAAGTAAAAACAAATTCCACTTTTGTGCCCAAGAAAGTGCTTTTATACCACTTGTTGTAGCTCTGATACCACTTGTTGTAGATCTAACCCAAGAATATTATAGATATGATAAGAAAATATAAGATAATGCAAATAAACCCAGATATAATATGAAATGATTCTTTATTGATCAAACCCTTAAGGTAGGGCAACACCATACATTCACTCCTTAAGGAAGAAGAATACTCCACAAGCCATATGCTTGTTCATATAAGAATACTTCTCTTCATATCCTCTCCATGTGGAGTCTCTAGCTCTATATAGGCCCCCATACATACAATAACATGCATCATTTACCATGTTTTCCTCATACCATCAACTAATACCATGGGCCCCTTACATTATTATTAACTACTTGTGGTCCCTTACATGACATGGGTTAACCACCTTATTTATTATTATGGCCCATCTCATTATTACATTATTACCTTGGGTACCTCCCTCGGTACCCCATATAAAGACAATCGTTATCACAATATGATGTTAGATCACGGTTCACCCTGATTGATATTATAAACCCAAAGAAAAATAAACCCAAGCAGTTTTTTTTTTTTCCAAAGAAAAAAATCAGTAACTTTTTATTAAAGAATTAATGAAAAAGTTACACTAATAGCTGCAATGAAGCGTCCAGAAAAACTGCCACTTGGGCACGAGTGCTAACGCACCCTACACAACGTTAGAAGACTAACGCGAACAATGAGACAGAGAAGAGGAAGGAAGGAGAGCGAAAAGAGGGAAAAAAAGCTTCAGCAAATTTGCTTCAAGTTTTTTGCCCCCTTTTCTTTTCGACCTTGCGCCACTCACCCAGAGTGGGCTTAATCGAAGCAATGACAATCTGAGTTGATTCATTCGGCTGCCCTAATTCTTTGTCTGAGTCTGATGAATTTGAGTGGTGTTGCCGTTTGTTGCCTCCCATGCTTTGTTCACCACTTGGCATCTCTGCTTTGTCTTGCTGGGTCTCTACCTGATTTGTATGTGGCTATGGATCCTTGTTGACTGCTGTATTTTCCTTCTGGTTTTCTATTTCAGCTTCCTCTATGGTGGTATCATCCTCTTCTGCTTCTGTTTTTTCCTCTTCTGTTTCCGAAGGGGCTTTCTTTTGTGCTGTTCTCCTCTTTAAGACTTCATCTAAATTCTGCCATCCTCTGGGTTTCCTTTGTTGTGGCTTGCTCTTGCTGGGACATGCTTTGAGCAAATGACCTGTTTGTTGACATCCCCTGCACCTAAAAGCTGTGTTCTCATAATCCAAAGGTTGTTTCGACTGAATATTGTTAAAATTCAAGATGATGCTTTCAGGTAGTCCTTGGCTGAGATCTACCTCGACGCATATCCTAGCAAAAGTAAAAATTCCTTTTAAATGTCTATCTGTATCAATATTTAACATTCTTCCCGGGGTATTCCCTATAGCTGATAAGGTCTTGAAGTGCCAAAAGTGTAATGGTAGATTATGCAATCTAACCCATACTGGCATCCTTGATACCACCATAGAATTTGCGTCAAACTCTGGAAACCATGGGGTGACAAATAATCCCGCACTGCCCCAGAACCATGGTCCTTCATTGAGAATTTTATCCTTTTCTTCTTCTTCAAGAAATATTACTATGAAGAAACCCTTCGAACAGAGGTGGATCTGGCAGTTTTTTGTCCAGACTGTGTGAATCCATTGATACAGAGCTTCAGTTTTTGGCCAGAACCCGTTAAATCTACAAATAACAGCTTTTTTTTCCAGATCTGAAAAAATGCATTTTACCTCTGGAATATCCAGCGAGATGGAGGGGCACTCTGGCATTTGATCCACGATATACTGCCCCGACGATATATTAACTGTTGCAGGTTCTTTCCCCTTTGGAGGTTCTTTCCCTTTGGCTGCATCACGATAGGTGCCTGTAGGTTTTGATGTAGATCCCTTTGACCCACCTCACAAACGGAGATTGAGGATGATTGTTGAGTCCTTTGCTACCCTGTAGTACTGGAGTGAATAATAATCCTGCATGCATACCCCAGAAAAAATTAATATTTGAAAAGCAGGTGGGATTCCTAGAATGTCCTAGATTTTCTTTTTAAGCTCCAGAACCCTCATGCTTCCCCAGATCTGCAGACATAAATGCTTGCCTTCTGTTGTTTTGATGAAAATTTGTTGCGCTGCAAAGAGAAAAAGGTCTTCAAAACGCCGCGAAGCCAGGTCCTTACTCCTTCCCCTTTCTGAATCCATGGCTTTTTCATTTGTGATTTGCCTTGGGGCCGCCAATTGAACCCACGGCGAGCCAAAATGGGGCAACGAATCTGGAAAATACCTCACTCCTCCATAATCGCCGACTGATTTTCCTTTGCTGTGCATAGCGTTCTCGGATCTTAGCATCCGAGACCTGTCCAAAATCGATTGAGTAGGGGGGCAGGGGATCGATTCATTGTGATTCTTTTCCGCATCAGAACCAGTCCAGGGCCCTGGGGGAGCGTCGAAAGCTTGGAGTCCTGAGGCTAGCCGACATGCATAACTGTAGCTGAGCATAACAGAAGAGTCCGCGGCGGCGCAGAGAAGCCCACCTGAAACCCTAAAACCGTGATTCGCCGCCATCGCTTTCTTTCTCCTCTAATTCTACACTATGATTTACTTGGTTGTTTTTCCAAATAAACCCAAGAAGTTGATATTATAAACATAATGGAATAATAAACCCAAGGGATTAATATTAAACCCGCAGGACTAATTTTATAAACCTAAGGTATATAAACCCTAACATAAATTTTATATTTGCATTAAAATAAACATGGTTGACCATGGTTGATTTTCATATTGAGACAATCCTTATCCCAATGTGATGTTGGACCATGGTTGACCATGGAAGTTTTTCATATCAAGACAAACTTTGTCACAATGCAATGTTGTACCATGGTTGACCATGTATTTTTTCAATATCAAGACAATGTTTGTCACAATGCAATGTTGGACCATGGTTGACCATGGATGCTTTTCATATCAAGATAATATTTGTCACAATGTAATGTTAGACCATGATTGACCATGGTTGAACATGTTTGATTCTATAAAACATGGTTGACCATGATCAACCATGGTTGGCCATGGTTGACCATGATTGTCCATGATTTTCACATGGATACAATTTTTGTCACAATGCAACATTTAACCATGGTTGGCTACAATTGACCATGATTGATATTATAAATCCAAGGGAATAATAAACCGAAGGGATTTATTTTATAAACCCAAGCAAATAATAAACCCATGCGATTAATACTAAAACCCCAAGGGATCACGGAACCAAGGGAATACTATTAAACCCAAGGGACAAATATTATAAACCCAAGGTATATAAACACTAAAATAAACATGGTTGACCATGGTTGATTTTCATATTGAAACAATCCTTGTCATAATGCGACATTTGACCATGGTTGGATATGATTGATGATAGTTGATCATGATTGACATTCTAAACCTAAGAGAATAATAAACCTAAGCGATTGATATTATAAATGAAAGAGAATAATAAACCTAAGAAATTAATAGAAAAAGCCCAAGGGATTATGAATCGAAAAGGAATAATATTAAATACAAGGGACTAATACTATAAACCCAAGGTATATAAACCCTAATACAAATATTATAAAGATTGAAATAAATGTGGTTTATCATGGTTGATTTTCATATTAACACAATCCTTGTCGTAATGTGACATTCAACCACAGCTTACCATGGTTAACCATGGTTGGATATAATTAATGATGGTTGACCATGATTGATATATATTATTTTCCCCTAGGAAAAATCATAATTTCATTAATGAAGAGAAATTACATTTTGTAGATGCATATGCATATTCGGATCATATCTATGACATGACTATCATCATCAAAAGAACCATAATTCAAAAAATATTGTTACCTTGATCCATGCAGGGAGGTAACAATATCCAATATATACTGAGAGATAATCACAAAAATATAAGAATTGAATTATCAAAGAGGCGATAAATACATACAAAAGTAAACAACCATATGGGTTGTAATTTTATGCAATGATGTCCATAAAAGGCTGATGGTAGTACTGATAGTGTGCTCCATCAAGCAGTTCCTGGATCATCCAGATGCTCGGCTCCCAGAGCGCAGCTTCTTTGGAAAGGTAGTCAGTAGTTGTGTTCCGCTCCCTGTAAATGTGTTTGCAAGTAAAAGAGTCAAAATAAGAAATCAATATGAAAGTCTCATCCAGAATATGACTCAATGAGTAAGTAGAGCATCTAGCAATTCTATTCAACCAGTCACAAACAATTTTGGAATAGCCAAATAATTTTAAGTCTCAGCAACTTTTCTCCAACGAAAATTGAATAAGGTATTTTGTTGCTGATAAGTCTGTGAAATTATTTGTGCCTCTTCTCAATCCCAAGAGCATGTTGTACACATGATGAGGAGAGATATGTAAAATCCCCTCCACATCCATTCTCCTGTGTGACCCTGTCAAAATATGCCCAAGGCATGCTGCGGCCAATATGTTTAGCAATGATACTTTTGTGCCTCGGGGGAGGAGGGTTGTTCAGGATAAGAGCAAAATTGGCCAGTACCTTGGCCACAATGATAGGCGAGGAAGGAGGAGAGTTCAGTAATATAAGGTTGTTGTGGGTGATCCAGATGGACCAACAAATTAGTAATGGAAGATAATGTAGCTTGGGGGAGGAGATAAAGGTATACCAGATATTGCAAGCCTCAATGATAGATACATTAGTCCAGTTGTAAGGGGGAGAGACAGTAGAAATAACCAATACCCATAGCCTATGGGCTTCTGTGTAATCAAGGAACAAGTGATTAATAGATTCATTTTCACATTTTTAAAGGTAGCATCAATGTGGTATGTAATGTGCACACTTAAGGAGATTAACACTAGTAGGGATCTTATTTTTCAGGATATGCCACATGAGTAGCCTAGTCCTTGGGGCTGCCTTCAGCTTCAAGAGATGTTTCTACCATGCTTCTATGGTTTGTGGTTTCCTCGCATTAGTCAGCACCAAATATCCATCTTTAGGGGAAAATATACCTGATTTTGAGAGGGCCCAAATGATCTCGTATTTTCCATCAGTTATGTGGATATGAGATTCAGAAAGTGCCTGAGTATAGTCCTCCCAGAGCTGGTTCCATTAAGGAGGTATGTTTAATTGGAATGTAGTTTTCTAGTGTTGACGTAGAAATGTAGAGTTTTATCCATCAGCTATATGAGCTATGTGTGTAACATTATGTTCCTGTAGATGCTGTAGGAGATCTAACGCAGTCTATGAGTGTTTCCACACCTGATCCATGGTTCAATTCCAACTTACACCTTGTCTCATGAATGGATTCTCCAAGTGAGTCCTGCCATGATAGGATCAAATGCCTTGATTACTGCCTTCCAAATTGTCGAAATCTCAGTCATGCTTCTAATAGTTCTCCTAATCCATTCCAAGATCTGCAATGGGGCGATGTATTTTGATTTTTTCATTCTCGACCAAAGGTTGTTAGCTGTGATTAGATGCCATTCGAGCTTTGCAGCTAGCATGGAGGAGAAATCATTAAGTTTTTTCAATCCCCATCCCCCCCACGTTTTAGGTAGATTAAGGGTGTCCCATTTGACCCATGCAAATATCTTTCCCAACTGGCTTCCCTTCCATAAAAATCTACAACAAAGGGCTTGTATCCTGGTAAGAATACCTCTAGGAATCCAAGCCAGGGACATCTAGTAAACAGGTGTGGCTTCCAATACACTCTTAATGAGAGTGAGATGGCCAACACGAGAAAGATATTTGAGGTACAAGATGTTGAGTCTTTTCTCCATATTAGCTATAAGCCAGGGCCAGTCTGCTATCTTGTGGCCCAAGGGATTTCACTTATACCTCATAAATTTCAAGCCTTCTGCAAGACCCAACTGTGTGAACTGGAAGCGATGAAGTGCAAATTGTATTTCATGCCAAGTGCATGCTGCCACTATCAGCGTTGATTTATTATCATTAATTAGCATACCAGTAGCTATCAGAAATAAGGAAAATGTGGCTCTGATATTGGTCAGATCACCAATGCTTCCATTGAGAAATATCAAGACATCATCCACAAAAAGTAGATGTGTGAGCATGCAATCATTTGTTATCTTGATACCCCATAGCCTGCCTCTTCTGTGTTCATCCTTTATAGTCTTGTTGAGCCCCTCCATGACAAGGAGGAAAAGTAATGGTGAAAGTGGACAACACCTTAATCCTCTTTCCGAGAGTAAAAAGAGGGGATGCACTTCCATTGACCAAGACGCTGAATGGAATGTTAGTGATACAAATCATGATCCATTTGATGTAGACGAAGGGAAAACCCAAATGGGTTAAAAGCATTCTAATATATAACCAATTTACTCTGTCAAAAGCCTTAGATAAATCTACTTTTAGGATCATACCTTTGGATTTCCTGGTGTGTAGAGTGTGTAATGCTTCCTAAGTAGTGCCAATAGCCTCAAGAATTTGTTTGTCTTAGAGGAAGGAAAATTGTTCTTGAGAGATGTGATTGGAAAGAATGGGCCACATTTGATTGTCAATGATTTTAGCAATAATCTTGTATATACAGTTGCATAGAGAGATAGGGCGATACTCGTCAAAGGAGGTCAGATTATCAAATTTAGGAATAAGCGCGATGAAGGTAGAGGTGATGGATGCCGTAATATGTCCATTGATTCTGGAGTCCTCAATAACATGCAGTAGATCTGCACGAATGATGTCAAAAAAGGGCAGGTAGAACTCAAAAGTACAACCATTAGGTCAAGGGCTTTTGTCTTTTTTAAACCATTTTAATGTGGCCTCCAGCTCTTCCAGAGTAACCTCTTTTATCAATTCTATTCCCTCTTCTTGCTCCACAAACTATCAGAATTGTTAAGAAACTCTAATGATGTTGGCCAGATTTGCTTCCCGAGGGGCACTGTATGCTCTTTTGAAATGAGAGGTAGCTAGAGAGGCTAGTTGCAGAAAAGTGTTTACAACTTGTCCCTCTTCATTCTTTAGCTACCAAATAGTATTTATCACCTTCCTACCATTGGTGAAATTATGATAGAATTTTGTATTAGCGTCCCCATCCTACATCCAAATTGCCTTGCTTCTCAGCCTCTAGTCTTCTTCACGATGCTTAAGGATTTTCCCTCTAGTAGTGTATAGGGATGTAATCCTCTCATTATGTTTAGATGTACTGTACAATCCACCTTGCACATTTTCAAATTCAGAAAGACTGGATTCAATTTGTCTCAGAGAGAGATCATCTTGATTCCTCTTGTTGTGTGCCCATTTCTTGGACATTTTCTTCAGCATTATAAGGTTGTGTATAAAGCCATTAGTGAAATTTCCCCCTGTTCCAGGTGGATTTGCTTTCTAGTAATTTGTAACCATGTTGACATAAGAGGCTTCCCTGAGCCAGGCTGAGCATAATTTATATGGTCCCTTGGGCTTTGCTATGCCTCCTTCGATTTCCATGTAGATAGGGAGGTGGTTAGAGATCCCCCCTGATCATAACCATTGTCTGATGTAGAACCCAAAATCAAGTACATTATCTTTAACTAAGAATCAGTCCAATCTACACGCTAGACCATTCTCCCCGGCCTGATTATTTCTCCAAGTGGCTTGAATCTTGGTTGAAGGGATGTCAATCAGATGATGATAATCCAGAATGGCAGAGAAGTAGTCTGAGAGAGAATCTCTCTGTGCTCGATGGCCCTAGGAATCTAAGTGGCCAATGGAGAAATTTAGATCCCCTCCAAGTATCAGATGATCAATGGAAAATAAATCCAAACCAAAGGGATATTCCCAAAAATCGGGTCTATTTTGACATCACCCGTATATGTTGTAAATTCTAAATATCATGCCCAAGTCTTCATAATGAATATCGGTTCCAGTATGTCTAGCCCCTCCCCAATAATTGAGCAATTTGATAGAACGGGAGTTATATTCCAAGGCTATACCACCAGATCTCCCATGTGTATCCAAACCAGTAAATTTCGACCCAGGTAACATATGCTCCAGGGAAAGTGTAATGTTTGCAAGAATGTTGAGTGTCTCTTGTAGAAAGATGAAGTAAAGTGAGTCAGTATTGACTAACCATCAGAGTGCTAGTTTTTTATCAGGCCTAGCAAGCCCTTGAAAATTGAAGGAGAAAAACTTCATGGTAGGGGTTCAAAGGGGATTTCTCTAGCTCTAAGGACCCCAGGAATTGTGGACTGTTTACCTAATGCGATTTCATCTCCCGCCTGAGATTGTGCAATAGTGGGAGAGGAGGGTCAACCTAGATGGTTTATGTAGGAGGGGATGTTGTCGAGGCCAACATGGTGCAAAACCCGTCTCTTGGCTTTTGGGCAGGTCAGACACCCAGGTGTTGGAGGGGAAAGTAGGGAGGATGTAGGTGGAAGCGGGGGGGGGGGGGATCGATAGAGAAGGAGGTGTGGGTGAAATTATAGGATGTGAGGGAGAAAAATCACAAATAATCTAATCATAGGCAATAGAGTAAGTAGTTTAACCCATACCCAAATAAAGACTAGATGATAATATATCATGAATATTTGTGCAGCAAAGAGAGGAGAAAGTAAGGGGGCTGCTCTTACCCAAGGTATTGGAGTCTCTAGAGGTCATCATGGCATGCTCAGGTGGTAGGGGAGGAGGTCCATGGGGAGGCCTGCCATGCTTCTTCAAGGTAGACTGTATAGGAGACAAAGCCAATTCCTCTGGGACTGACTGTGCATCAGTCTTCCTTACCGGGGATGCTACATTTCAAGGTTGTTCCTCCTATACAGGTTCCTCTTATGTCAATGGCTCGTGTCTCGAAGTCTTTTTGAATGTCCCACCATTAAGGGGACAATGTTTGAAAATATATCCCACGTTGTGGCATCTCCTACATCTCATTGTGATGCCCTCATAGTCCAAAATCCATTGCGTTGATGCATTCCACCATTAGATGTTATATGTTCCAGAAGGCCATTAGTGAGATCCAGGTGAACCAAAATCCTAGCATAGGCCATACGCCCTATAATCTAAAAGGAGGCATCAAAGGTGAGGTAGGTTCCAATTACATTCCCAATTCGCTTAAAGATATCCTCCATCTAGAAATGAAAGGGAAGCCCTAGGAGACGTACCCAAATAGGTCCAACATCTACCCTTTCAAGCCCAAGGTTGAACATTGGTGTCCACCTCCTAAGTAGAACAAGAGCTTGGTCGATGTGCCATACTATAGAAAGTACCCAGTTAGTGTGAGCCAAACAACTGAACCAACCTTTAACAAAGGTTTGAACCCTGGGGGGGTCCTTTAGATGATGGCCCCAAACCTCCACTATCCATTTCTGAAGCCGCTCCGCACAAAAATTCCTGCAGTGGACCTGAACAACAAGAAATGTCTTTGAAAATTCCATTGAATCCAATAACTATGTGTCCTCTTAGAGTTTGAGGAATATCTGATAGTTCCAGAGCTTTAGGCATCGTTTTCTCTTAGAACCCCCACTGAATCTAGTGGCTGAAACTTTAGGTACCTCGAATGGATGTGCAACCGTTGAAGAAGGTGATACCCTAGCTACAGATGATGGAATGGAGGTGAATGTAAGGACTCTCAACACCACATATCTCCACAATGGTATGATATTGTCCACTTTAGGCTTAAGCCCTCACGGATTTGCTTTTGGACTTACCCCAAAAGGCCTCATACCAATGGAGATATTTGTCCATCCTTATATGACCATGATCCTCCCCACTTCTAGTCAATGTGGGACTTTGGTCGTATACCCAACAATCCTCCCCTCGAACAAAGGACCATGGAGCCTCCCCTCAAATGATTATCCATCCGTCCACTCTCTACCGACTAGGTCAACTCCTCTTCACCGTGTTGGGACGATGACACGTCCATGAAGAATCTGGAGCACACCACCTGTCTAACTGAGCTCATCCACAGATCCCATCATGATATTATCGGGGTCCACCACCTCCGTTCGGCATTCCGAGGATTCATCCACTTGGCTAACTTCGGGGCATGGCTTCGATACCACTTGTAAGAACTCTGGACACCACATATCTCCACAATGGTATGATATTGTCCACTTTGGGCCTAAGGCCTCATGGATTTGTTTTTGGGCTTTACCCCAAAAGGCCTCATACCAATGGAGATATTTGTCCATCCTTATATGACCATGATCCTCCCCACTTCTAGTCAATGTGGGACTTTGGTCATATACCCTGTTGTGTAGGTAAATCCCCTCTGCGGACAAAGGCGATCCCTCTAGCCTAACTAAGGTCTACCAACAATCAAGCACGCTAACACGCAGGTTCCTAATTGCAAAATAAAAGCCAAGATGAGAGCCTACCCTTAATACAACGCTTATATTCGTAGAAGGATTGTCGCTTCCGTTCTTTCGCTTCAGCTGGTCGCAATCCTCACGATCTCCGTGAACATACACCTGCACAAGAAAAGGACAAGACAAATACAAGCATAAAATCCGGGAAATGTAACTATGTACCGGTTAGAAAAGATACAACTCAAACATCATAATCAAAGACACATGAGTGGAACCATAATGATAGTCATTTATCTTATTAATAAAACAAAAGAGAATACAACCAAGTTCTGATGTCAGATCCTCCTTTGGTTGGGTCCAGCTAGCAAGTCCTTCAAGCATTCACCCTTTAAAGTGGATGTCCCAAGACAACACTCTCTCTCACACAAGTTTACACTATATGGAAACACTTCACAACCTTCCTTAAGCACTATAGCAATCCCACACTTATCACACCAGCTGCCTATCAAGCTTACAATACTATCAGCAATGCTCTAAACATAATCAAATCCAAACTAACAGCTCATGGCAATGGTGGAGGCTTAAATAGGAGAAGGAGTCTCCATGAATGGTGTGAGGATGAGCTCATATCCAAGGAAGGTGGCTCAAATGACGAAACAAACATGCCAGAGAAGGGAGGGCGACATTCACAAGGCCAACAACCAGGTCTGGAGTCATCTGGAAGGCCGACTGTTAGAACAACACTGGAGCACTGGCATCGCTGCTGAATAACAAGACCAGTCATATCAGCGCGATCAGACATAAAGAACAACGTGTTTTCACATGAAATTTGACCAATGCAGGAAAGGTGTGTGCTTCCACGCTAGCAGTGCATTGAGTCTGTTTAGGAGCGCTCATCAATGCGTTTATTTTTAAAACAGTCGCGATGATAGAGGAAACTTTGGCAAAGTGGGTCATTTCGACACATTAGAGAGCATTAGCATGACGAATTTGCTCTCATGACACAGTAGGAAGACTGACAGGGAGACAGTGACAAATTACTGCGTAATAGATGCCCCCTAAAGCATGAAGCCCGAGAGAGTGGGAGGGATGAAATGCTTTATGAAACTGGCCGAGCTGGAACACCACCAAGAAGAACCTGCACATAATACAACTGATAGCTCAAATACATGATGTGCATGGTATGGGCGCAACCATCCATAACGGAGTACATAAAGATTGGATCCCAGGTATGGACGCAGCCATCCGATGAGGATCAATGAATGGACTCAGGCATGGTCGCAGCCATCCAATGAATGAGTTTGATCCAGGTGGATATTGGTGGCCACATGCCAAGTCCACCTGGACCCCCACCATTGTCTTTCTCAGCATTTTTAGTTTCCTTAATTGTAGCACAACTTACTATTTTTAGCAGTTTTTTGGGTCCTAAACTTCCGGAGCCGTTTTGA
>APFE031578936.1:0-37684 GCA_000404065.3 Pinus taeda
GCTCGTTAGAAAGATCTATCCGAGAACTACCATTGTTGGAACGGGCAACATCGGTCCATTCCATGGACCCATGTTGCCCCCAGATTCCCCAAAAAACGTCGTTTAGGGCCTCAAAACGGCTCCGGAAGTTCAGGACCCGAAAAACTGCTAAAAATCGTAAGTTGTGCTACAATTAAGGAAACTGAAAATGCTGAGAAAGACAATGGTGGGGGTCCAGGTGGACTTGGCAGGTGGCCACCAATATCCACCTGGATCAAAGATGGTGTTGGTGGAGAGTGTGCTAGGAGGGACCTACTATGGATGGGCCAAGATGATGATGTCATCATTGAAATGACAATTGACACTATGCAGATGGAGGACCAATGATAATTATTCATTTGGGACAGTCTTATTCTCGTTCTTCTTTGAGAAGATCCCCACTATTTGTCCTCATATACAGATCTGTGATGGGGGCCCACAGGAGCCTAAGAAGCATCGCTAGGGGTAGCTACTAAGACGAGGTGGGGGAGGGGAAGTCAGACAAGTCTTTCAACGTGGCATGAACTATCAAGGGGATGTGACTTACCACTTCCACTAGGACGATCATGGGGTCCATATGGTAAGTGAAAGTTGTTATACATTTGATGCATTTATAGTTTAATAAATATGTGTATATGGTACTGATTTCTAAACTTTTTGTTATGTTGATATAGCACTAGTGAGGCCAACAGGATACATGGGATGAGACACAGCACCTAGGGCTACAGATCAGGGTGGGGCCACATCACAACAAAGATCGGGAGGTGATGTTCTACGGGAGGATCTATGACATACATTCAATGTGTTACTGACTGGGGTGACAGAGTGAGGTGGCATGAGCTAGAATATCAGTATACAAATGAGTGTACGGGTCTTCCCTCAGAGTAGTGAGGAATCACATGGCGCATTGCAATGGCCGCTCAGGCAGTGCGAGATCTATAGGCTAGTGGGATGGAGTCGTTGGCTCGAGAGCCTCCAGATGATAGTGATTACGCATAGGGAAATGTGGATCCCCATTTTTGTTTTATGATAACATGTGAATGAGCGTGTCGGATGTATTTATAGTAGTGCACTCAAAACATTGTATGACGATACATATTTATGATTGTGCGTCTTTTGTGTTGTGACGATCGTGGTTCGAAAATTGTTTATGGATGTATTCTTACATGTGATAAATTCCAATTAAGAATTTTATTTGTAATAGTATATAATAGTGATTCTGGGATCTAGGAATATGATTGAATGAAATGGATTCAAATTCACGCGCAAAAATCTTAATTCGTAGATATTTTCTAAATAGGACAAGATTATGCACATGATAAACATCGTTCAATTTCATGACAAGTATAAAGGTATCAAGACAAACATGAAGTTGAAGGATGTGAAAATCAAGGTCATCCGCTAAAAAATCTATCACAACATCATATTCGTCCTGGCTATTGGTGGCAGATCCAATGCAAATGCCATTGGAGTGGACTAAAAAATGCAAGGGGGTGAAATTGGCCAAAGTTTTCGAGGCCAGATTCCTAGTGAAGTGACTCACACCATCGGCATAACCAATATATGGTGTAAAGGATGGATACATATGAAATATGTAAGAAGACAATGAATGGGTGAGACAACGACAAAGGAAAATGTCAACACAATGACGATAAATATCATTGTCGATGACGAGGTAGTGAGGGGCTTGATGCAGCATACGTCGTCAATCATCACGAGTGAGATGGGGGACGAATTTCTAGATTCATGGGTAGGTAAGGATAATTATGGACCCCACATCATATTGATCATGGGTGTGTTGTAGAAGGAAGTACGCACGATGGTGCATATCATCCCAAGGATAATAAGGATTTGTCATGGCTTCTATGATGTCTTCATCAAAATGGAAGATGGGGTGACTAGAGGAAGTGGGGCCACATGATGAAGAAGAGCTACCTGAGGCATCTTCATGAGAGATAAGTTTCACATGTGCATCATCAAGGTTTGGAGACATATGAAAAGTAGATGGAATAGCTACCGATGTTGAGACTGGGGTGTTCGTCAAAGAAGGTTCAATAGAATCAAAATAGGAGACATCAAGATATTTCCAATGCATCGATCTCATGGATGATGAAAGGTAGAGAATGGTAGCAGTACTATTCGTCATCTCAACATTAGGGGGAGGGATCACAATGGGTGTTTGAGATAATTTTTGTTCTGGTGTAGGAGTGGGACCAAAATTCGCAGGTAGAGGAGAGGTGGACTCACTATGAGCAGCCTCTAATTCGCGAAGCACTTGAATTGTATCATGAAAATTTTCAAGACAGGGACATCGATGAGAGTGTTGGCCATAATTATCACAAAAATCACAGGAGTGATTCATATGTAATTATATGTTCTTCTTAGTTGAATCGGCTAAGGTAACATGGACCTCAAGAATGTTAGAATTAGGGAAGGTATTAGATACCACATTCTTGACATGAGGGAGTTCAAGATCATTATTGGTGGCATGACCAACAACATCACACAAAGAACATGGAGGAATAGGTTTTGGCAGCTTAGGGGGAGCGGGATTTGCTGGGGGTGCCTTGTCTTTAGTTCCCTTTTCTAGGATTTTCCCGCCTAGTTGTATGCTTTTGCAACAGGAGTAGGTTCCTATTGAGGTTGTTGTGGAACTGAAGTAAAGGCAGGGGTAGGAACAACTGGTTGGACCAGGGTCAAAACAGTGTAAGGTTTGAGTTGATTTGTTGGAGTGTTTGTAGGAGGATCAATGTACTAGACTGGGATCCCTAAGGTAATGTTATGAAAACTCAACGTGGTCATGACAGATGTGGAATAAACTCCAGGGAGGAATAAGAAAGGCATCTTCCCAGATGGATAATGGCCTAGAGCGACTGCTCTGAGATAGATAGGGCCTGAGTGAATGGTTCTGGACAGAAAAGGATTAGGAAATATACCAACAAAAGGAAGTGATCCTTGCAGAATAGTATCAGAAGGCTGGGATGAGTTAGGAACAGTAAGTTGTGGAGGTGTTTTCTATTGTGAAGGCATACCAGACCATTTTTAGGTGGCCCATAACACTTGGAGCATGAAAACATTGGATGAGTTAGGCTCAAAAGGACTAGGTGGTGGACCATAATAAGAACCAAGCAAAGTGGAATCTTTGTAGACTCTAGGAGAGACATTGGTAAGGACGAGACAGTCTTATTGTCATTCATAAAAGAGATGTTGGACTGGGGTGAAGTCTGGGCTTTGGGATCATAGTACGTCAATTGGTCAACAGTAACAATATTTCCATTGTGGGGAAATCACATCTTATGGTGAACCATAGATGTGGTATCTGACATAGCATAGGTATAACTACGACCCAAAAGGATGTTACAATTTAAGGGAGCATCAAATTATGACTCTAATGTCAATAAAGACAGTCTTGTTGGAAACTGTGATTGGGCAATTGCGATATAAGAAAAGGGGATGTGAAGGATGGCCATCCCAGGCACAAAGAGTGATGGTGGATGGGGGTAGATCAGGGGAACCATGTTACTTCCAAACACTACCAGACATCACATAGGTGGAGGTGCCTTCATCTATGATACACCACTAAACAGTTGTGTTTCTAATGGAGACTGGTATTTGAGATGCAATGAATGAAGGTAGGGGAGGATTTTCCGACTTGTCAACATGAAAGACAATCATATGATCATCTTGGGGATCCATGACATCTAAAAAATATAGTAGAGATTTTCATTGGGATGGGCACGTCTGGAGAAATTCCAACATTGACATGGCAATTGGAGACTGGGCCAAGTCATCTACTATGCTATAAGTACAAGGGTAATTAGCAGAAGCAACATTTCGACATAATGGACCTTTGGAGGTCTTGGGAATAACCTCTTCTTTAGGCTGAGGGATATGTAAGGTACCATTGGATGTTGACATATTCTCAGTGGAAACTTGGGGTTGGGACTCAGTCGCAAACTTAACGGATGGCATTTCGTATTGGCGCGATCAAGTTTGTAGGTTTACTTGCTCGGTATTAACCTCATCAAAATTATTAATAAGAATATGATAATCATGGTGACAAGATGGTGGAGTTGGTTGAGCTTCCTGACCTGGTGTACGTTGGGTAGTAATGTATCCTTGGTAAGGAAAAGGATTGGTAAGCATTGTTGGTTGAGTTGAAGCATTGTTTGTTCGTACAAAGACCCTTGTTTTTCTTAAGCAGACCAACCTATTGTTGGGTTGTGGGATTAGGCTGAAGATCCTGAGGAGCATGGCATAGAGGACCTTGGTTTCCACTATTACCTTGATATTTTTGGTTCTGGTTATGCTTCCCCTTGTTCCTTTTCTTGGAGTTAGGGGGATTGGGTCTGCTCTTCTAAGCATACACTTGACCTTATGGAGGAGGTGGTTGTTTTGGTAGAGGGGGAGTAGGCATGGGGGCTCGAGTGCTAGTGCCAAAGGGATTGGAGTGCTAGGTAGTGCATATGGATAATAAGGAGAAGGGGCAACATTGTGATAAACATGTGATGCAACAGTTGGCCCTATAATTTGTTGATGCAGATGGAGATATGCATACAGTGTGTTGGTACCTAGATAAGAGTTGTCATGTGGATTAGAGAAGGGATAAGTTTAAGAGGAACTGGTCCCTCCCTATATATTTTCCTGTAGATTTAGAAACTCATGTGTCATGCGGAAAGAGTTAATCTTGCAGACAAAACCAACCTCCCTAGAAGCCTAAGACTTTCTAGTGACAAACACGACAATTAAGAGCAATCCTTCTCTAAACATGCATTTATCACACGAGAAATCAAGTGTTTTAGATCCTACATGTAGTCCAACGCTGTTGTAGTAGTCCAGCCTCGTCGATCCGGATGAGCTCCTCCTACACTTCGAAACCTGCATTCACTAACAATCAAACGATTACATAGCACCTGAATATCCCATAAAATAAAACATATTCAACATACAGACCAAGGAGTATATGAAACAACTCATTAATAACAAATCATTGAGAAGAATGGACTTATTGTATAAATAGGAAACAAAAGAAACCATTACAACCTGAGCCTTGGTGTTGTGCAAGTTCCTCCCAGGGTCCAGCAAGAGTTTTCCTTTACTTTGATAAGCTCACCCACTTCCAAATGAAACAAGAAAAGATGGGAATCTCTCCTCACAAGCTTCTACAAGGAAGTCCTAATTCCAGCAGCATCTACCCTTTGGAATGTTCAGCTTTCAACCTCCCCTCCTCTGGCCCAATGCCTGTATTTATAATGTTCTAGAGGAAGTTAATCAGGTGCACCATCAATGGGATAAGCCCCTCTTTTGGATGGGGTATCCTCTCTTGATGGGATAAGTTCCTCTTTCATAGGGATACATGAACCATCTGGAGGCGCTCAATACACGTCAAACAATCTTCTAGAATGCTCTAGAAATGACCACAAGTAACTTTTTTTAAGATGAAACTCACGCCTTTTGACCTTTACAGGACTACACACCCATCCCTTGACTTACAGAGCGTACAAGTACGCAGGTACAATGAGCTTGGGATCGTACACGCAGCAGGTAGAGAGAATTGCGTACCCAGAGATAAACATGTTTTTTGATGACTTTCTCTCTTTCTTGAAGTTTGACATGGAGAGCAGAGGTATAAGGCTTGACAAGGAGGATAATATGACTGTTGATGGAGCCATACTAACTGCAGATAGTCATGGTGACAAATTTTAGTGTAACACTCCTAAACTTTTAATAAATCAAATGCCCATGTTATTTCACCTCAATTGTTTCTTTCAACAAAATAACGTGGAATGACATCTATGGATTAAAATTTGTTGAAGCTAATCTAGGTTGAGCTTGTGTAAGTGATGCGAAAGGTGGAAGCCATGCAAGCTCAAAGAAAGTAATCAAAAAGTGTAGCAGGATTTCCTTCCCCCAAAATGGTTAGTTTCCCTGTCATCAAGATTTCTATAGCACATCTCATGAGTATCCTCAATCAGTAATTCATTAGGATTCAAAATCAAAATTAGGCCTCTTCATCCTTCCCCAAAATAATAGTAGTGTTGTTAAGCTAGGATTAAATAGAGATTGATTGGGTAAAGCAATTATATTTGGTTAAAGATATGAAACTTGTAGAATAAAGTAATGATCGATTAGATGATACAAAATGTTAAATATCAAATATCCTAAAAGTTTCATCCCTAACATGTAAAGTATATATTTATGACTCAATAATAGATATAAACCATAACCACCATTATCTAAGAACTGATTAAATATTATCCCATGGACCATGAGTTCTAGCAAACCTTCTATATGCAATAGTGGCTTTATCGACAATTAGTTTTGAGAAAACAAGGTAATCAAGTAAATCATAGTAGGCCACTACTGCCAGCAGGCGTCCATAGCCTCGACAAGGATGCCTTTTTAACCCATTGAGATGCTAGTGTCCCATCTATTAGAAATAAGTACATGGTTACAAAAGCATTTCAATTTACTTAGATGTATACTGAAGATCATTGTTCTGGCTTGGTAACCAGTTAATAACAATACCATTCAAGGGAACTAACAAAAGTGAACAAGTCAACTCATGATGAGACCTCTTGTCCTTCAGTTTATGACCGAAGGCCATTACCCTGAATTGGTGACTAGTAGTGGTAATGTCACTCTATTAGGACCTATGATCATGGTAGGTCGACTCGTGAAGAGACCTCCTATCCTCTAGTTAACTATTTACGTTTTAAAATTTAACTATGGTTATTGTTAATCAACAAAATATCACTTAATAGACGGGGTGGCAAGCCAATTCCTTAAAAGCTAGGGATGGCATAAAACGTTTTGTAGTAACTATTTTCAACTCGGGTAATTTTGCTTCTGAAATACTAATAACCTTCAAATGACTGTTGATAAATATATTTTCCTTTGTTAAGATTGGGGTTTGAGGAATAATTCCTTAGATAGTGATGGAAAGATTTAAGTACAATTTTTGTGGTCATCATCATAAATTTTACAAGATCAGGGACCTGAAAAATTAGGAAAGTTGAAAGTTGCCATTATGAAATCATCTTTTCATAATTATTCCTTAAAAAATAAAATTATGTTTGTAGATAATCAAATATAAATTGACTACCCAATCATTATGTCAAAGAGGACCTAGACAATTAAATGTAATTCCTCATTCACCAAGTTAATGTCGTCGTGCATGATTCAAGTTCCAATGTGTGTGGATAAGTGGGGGTTATAGATTGTTATTGATTATGGTGGTAATAATCGTGAGATGTATGAGTTGTCGTGAAATTTTAATAACAATGATGACATGACATCATTGATATTAAATATAATACATTTTCTATCAAATGCAACACCTCCCCCCAACTAGATATGATTGTCCTCTATCATAATTGAAACATCAATCAAATACACGGAGTTGATTAGGGACGTACCTGAAGACTTATCTTGGCGGATTATCAACATGTGTAGAGTAATAGCACTAGGTACAGAGAAAAAATTTCACCACGGAGTAGCAGCACCAGAGGAGTAACATCACTGAAAGAGTAACAACACCAAATGAATAACAACACTGGGTACTAAAAAAATTGTTGGGAGTAACGACATCAGTGGAGTAATAGCAACGACAGAGTAACAACAATAGCGGTGTAACAACACTGGCTGAGTAATAGCACCGGTGGAGTAACAACACTGACAGAGTAATAGAAATGGCGGAGTAACAACAACAGTGATGTAACAACACTGGCTGAGTAATAGCACTGGTGGAGTAACAACACCGACAGAGTAATAGCAGTGATGGAGTAACAACATTGGCTGAGTAACAACATCGGTGGAGTAACAGCATTGGCTGAGTAACAACATCAATAGAGTAACAACATCGATGGAGTAACAACACCGACAGAGTAACAGTAGTGACAGAGTAACAACAGTGATGGAGTAACAGTACCGACGGAGTAACAACACTGGCGGAGTAACAGCACCGACGGAGTAACAGCATTGGTAGAGTAACAGCACCTGTGGAGTAACAACAGTGATGGAGTAACAATACTGACAGAATAACAACAGTGATGGAGTAACAACACTGGCGGAGTAACATCACTGGCGGAGTAACAACACCAACGGAGTAACAACACTATGGAGTAGCAGCACCGGCGGAGTAACAATAGTGATGGAGTAACAACACCGACGGAGTAATAGCACGAGCAGAGTAAGAACACTGGCGGAGTAACAACACAAACAAAGTAACAACACTGGTGGAGTAACAACACGAGTGGAGTAATAGCACCAATGAAGTAGCAATAGTCATGGAGTAATAGTACCGACGGAGTAATAGCACTGGCAGAGTAACAACACCAATGGAGTTATAGCACCAGCGAAGTGTCGAGCAGTTAAAAGGGTCTTTTTCACCTCTATTTACAGAAAGAAACTTAAAACTCAAACCATGCACTCAGAAAGCTACAACAATTTATCAGTCAAGGTACAGTAACGGTAACTCTTCCCTTTGTAAACTGATGCAATTAAAAAATATTCAAGGAAAAGATCATCAACTTGGGAACTAGACAACATATGTCAATGTTCACTACAGTTTCAAATCATTCTGCACACCAAAGCAATGGTAATTCAAATGATAGGAAATAGAACAACGATTAATATATTTAACTAGATTGAGCAACAAAACCTTACCCTAAAGAAATGAATGAAGCAATAATTATATCCCACAGGAATTGAGCAACAATCCTTTACTTTAGAAATGATTTGAACAACAACTGGAAAGAGGACAACAAACTAACAAAAATGAAATATTGAACAACAACTTCAACCGAATGTAAATATATGGCAAAACCCAATCGAATATTACACACAACAATTCTATATTAAAAGGAATAGTAATATGAGCTTCAACACAACAAGTATGAATCATGGTTTATAAAGGAACAAAAATTGTGATCATGATGGAACAACAATCCCAAATGAATAGCAATCACATTTAAAAGTAAACCATAGATAAATACACAGCAAGACCGATTTACGAATATACAACACTGTTACTCTATAATCGAATAACAATGGCAATCTATAAGGAACAACAATGTTATATGATAAAATCAGTTGCTAAAGGAACTATGATGCGATATAAAGTTAGAATGGATAGCATAACATTCCTGTTGTAGAAAATAACCTTGCTTATTTAAGTAGACGAAATATAACAAAACCGATATGTAAAATAGTAAGGAACATCAGATTACTAAATAGAGCGGATAAAAGAAATCAAACCATGCACGAAATCAGAAAATAATGGTACAGGAGCAAGTGATCCACTAGGGCTGTGCCCTTAGCCTCCAGGGACACACTCTTAAGATTACTCTAGAATCAAAGATGAAACAACAACTAGAGTTTATATATTACGCATCAAACAGAATTACAGTAATCGCTCTTTTAGAGAGATTCGATGATCAAAGTTCCAATTACAATAGTAAGTTTCATAAAAACCACAATAGTCCGTCCCTTGGGCTAGCAATGCTGCCTCTTCTTATAGCAGTCGAGTGGAGATATCAATAATACAGAGAATCGTTAAAGTAGCAATCCCTCAAGATCAAAGGATCCTGAGGGATTCGCCATACTGTTAGTTCTTAGTTATCTTCTTGTTCTCTTGCACTAATTTGGTATCTCCTCTTCCTTTTCCTGGCTTATACGCTCCAGTTTAGATTGCCTTGTTTGGATACGGTTCCCTGTCAAAGGGACAATAGTTAACCTTGTCTTGTCTTTTCCTTTAGAACAACGATCTTTCGTTTTCCCCTTTTTTTGCATAGGAAAAGGGTAATTATTAGTCATTTTACGTTGCATACAAATCTTCTAGATTCTATCATAATCTTTCACCATATACTTATTTCATAATGTAAAGAAGTGATGAATTCAAGGAAAAGATGACAAAATGAGTGGTAATTACATACCTTCTCTAGTGCTCAACACACCCCCCTGCTTACCCTTTTTCATGCCCTCATGAAGACATTATAATTGACATGCAAGGCAGTTAGGGAATAGGTTGGAGAAGGGATCTCATGAGGTGGTCTACAACCATGATTGCTAGCTAGGAATTCAAAGAAATGTCTTGTCTGTCCTTCAGGCATTTCATATAAGGCTTGATATCTTAGTGCAGGGTGCCAAATAATTGGACTTCTGAATCTACAGCCTAACCAAGATGGTCCTTCTCTCAAAACGAGGTCACCGTAGATACCCAAGTAGTCAGCAGCTATCTTAAAGTTCTCATAATTGAATGGTTCTCGATTTTGGATGTTCGGATTAGAATTCTGATATCAAAACTTGGCTGCTGCTATGGTAAGGTCTTTGATGGTAGAGAAGTATTCTATCCCTTGCCGTATGACTGCTGTGTGGATAGGTCCCAATGCTTCGATCACTCCCTGAGTTCTCATTAGGCTCCTATGTTTATTCCATAATTGCTGTGGGTCTCTAGGTTCTCCTCTCACCCATAAGTCTAATCCATTTTCTTGTCTTTGAAAGACATTATAGGCTTTAAGCCACTTTATTTGATTAACACCAAAAGAAATAAATGCCTACAGTTGGACATCACCCACAAAAGGGCAAGGGTTCTGCTTTGTTTCTCCATCTAATACAAAATTGTGCAAATAGAATTCACATAACAGTCGTTGAACTTTCTCCCCATAGTGCTTACAACAATTTATGAAGTCATCAATAGTGTTTATTTCTATAGGGGCTCCTGCTTTGACAGCTTTAATTTTCAATTGTAAATATCTTTCCATTAAAAACAAAGCATAGTTCCTAGAAGGTGCCCTATATACTAGAACGTGAGTGTACAGAGAGCATAAGGTATCCATTTGTGTGACGACTATGTCTAGTCTATGAGTTACCTTTTTGACTCTTTCTTCTTCCTTTCACCATCCTTCGAAGGCCTGGCTTTCGGATAAGTTAACATTCCTTAGCTGCTGTTGTAATTTCTTATACTTTTCTTGAGAGACAGTCTACTCTGTAAGTTTCTCTACTGCTTGCTGGGCCTGCACCAAATCCTTTCGCAGAGTTATTGTTGAATCTTCTTATTACAACGTCTTGTATTTATGGTTTGAATTTCCAGTGCCTTTGACTAAATTTCTTTGTCACAGGCCAATATGTTATCTGTTTGTATTTCGACATGGGCAATAGCCGGGTGCTGTTCCTTTCAATTTTGAATGGCAGGATGGACTTGAGTCTTCTTAATCTTTTTCTTAAGGGGTTTTGTCTGAGTGGTTGTATGCTTTACCACAGAGTTCCCTCTTATCTTCTTCCCCATTTTCAAAACCCTTATATGCTTCCAAAGTTTCTTAATCACGCTAAGCAGTCTCTGCTGTTCCTTTCACAATCTTCTAATTTCTTCTATTTTCCTGGAAGGAAAAATCATTTGTTTACTCGGGCCTGGAATTTGTACCTCAAGTGTTGTGGCTTCATCTTGGCCAATTTCCTTATTTTCTCCTCGGGGTGCTTCTTCAATGCTATGATGATCCAGTTGTTTAGGGGTAAACCTAGCTTGCTTTTCTATTTCCTGGGCAGCTTCTTCCTCTACCTCCTCTTCATCATGAAATTCTTCTGGTGTATTCTGACTAGGAACAAATTGTTCCTCTTCTCCTTCATCATTCTCTTTCCTAGATACACTCTCATCATGGGTAGAGTGATCCTCTTCTCCTTTATCATTCTCTTTCCCGGGTACTCTCATCATGGGTAGAGTGATCCTCTTCTCCTTTATCTTCATTACACAGTTCTTCAGATGCACTTTTGTCATGAACAAAGTGCTACTACGATCCTTCTTCTTCATCACACAGTTCTTCAGATGCACTTTTGTCATGAACAGAGTGCTCCTGCGGTCCTTCTTCGATGTGGGGGTTAAGCGGGCTATGAGCTTCGGCATATTCACCCATATTGGCCAGAATCTGTGCCAACTCACCTTCTTGCAGCGGGTTTTGCAACAGACTTCCACTGCATTGCTCTGCTTCCTCTCCCTCCTGACCAGATTGCTTAGTCTCTTCCTTCGGTTCCTTATCATTCTCCTCCAATTCTTTTTTGTTTTCCCCACCTTCCAATTGTGGGGGTTCTTCATCTCCTGAATCATGTATTTCTACAAGCTGACCACTGCCTTCTTGGTGATTCCTAAACATTCCCCTCATTCTTTCCAGTCTAATAGATTTCCTTCATTTCAAAGGTCTACTTGATGCACGAGTATCATGTTTCCATTTTGGGGCTGGCAAGGCCAATCCCCCATCTATTTTGAAAATCAGTTCTTCCCAACTGCCCTATTGTTGGGCAAGGTTGTGGCTGACTATCAGTCATATTAAGCCATGGTGACTCACTATTGACTCTAAATGGCAAGATTTCTTCATGCTTCAAGCGACATCATGCAATAAAGAATTTAAAAACACAGGCAAATTCATAGTGCACTTTTTCTTTAACACAACTAAAAGTTTAAGATGTCGTGGTCTTACCACGTCTTTCCTACTATCACAAGTGATGTAGCTCTAGATAATTCTCACCAATTCCACCCATGGCTCTCCCAAGGTTGCTAGTAAAATTCCCTTCCCTTTTACAGTCATGTTCTGCCCTTCATCCTGGAAGATTTTCATGGCATCCCGCAATCTCACCTTTTTTTAGAGTCCACATAGGTCCCGTGGTTGGAAGTCCTGAAACTTCTACAATTATGTCGTCAGTGAATGTTATTTGTCTCCCTCTCACCATGGAATAATGTTTATGTAGGTTTTGTAAAAAATCAATTGGCATCGTCTCGTTGGATTGTTCTATGCAGTTAAGATAAAATAGCCATCCTGGCCTTGCTAGGATCTCTTGTGCGGCATCGGAGACTATTAACACCTATGGCTCCCTGTGAATTGATCTTCCTCCCATGCTTAGCACACTGTAAAAATGCAGAGACAATATTGGAATAGCAGGTCGTTCAAATTTTAGTTGGTTGTTAGAAAAGCACATAGAAGATGTTGGAACAATAAGCTATTTGAATTTCAAACTTACTGCTAATTTTTGCAGAGTGAAACACGAAAATAACTTCGAAGCAACAAGCCATGCACATTGGAAAAAAAAATACCATTAAGCATTGCTATTCCCAGGTCATTAATTCTTCTAAATGCTGAGCTGACACTTATGTCAACGAATTATGGGGATTATCTATGCCCCCCCACAATGTGATAGGCCGTCCTCGGCCATCAAATGAAGGAGCAGCATGTTGAACTGCCATAGTACAAAGTCATTAAGGAACAATGTATATAGAAATGCCATGCTTACAGCAACGAGCGAATTACCGAAATCGAGGCATAAAATAGAATCACTTAATAAATAAGGAAATGTCGTGATATGATGCGAAAATTGGATGATAGGACAGCTAACATGCACAAAAGGTCCTATGTCGTCATTATCAACTTTTTCCATCATAATTGATTTATAATTGATTTTCATGTTTCAAAGGTTCGAAGGGGTTATATACATAATCTCATTTGAACGATTTATAAAGATATAAGAAGAAGGGTTGTATAATTTCTATTAGTGTATAAGAAATATGACTTCAATACCATCAACAGAGCTCTGTTTCCCATATGTGTCCATAACCTTGACAGAGTTGTTTATTTCACCCTTGGAACCATAATCCTTTGTATATGCGTAGGAAAGTGTTGTGCAATGTCAGAGTGGAGGCCATTATGCTAGCTTTGGTATCCAGATGAATCAAAATGTCGTTCACCAGGAAGGAGTGAAAGGTGGGCAGGTTGGCTCGTGATGAGACCTCCTGTTCCAAGGAATTTTTATTTTTCTGATATGCCTCTTGGATCATATCCCTGGTGTGGTGGCCATAGTGGGAATGCCACTTCACTTTCTTCCTTATGATCATGGTAAGCTGGCTCTTGATGAGACCCCTTATCCTTCATCTGACAAATCATGTTAGCAATCACATAAACATTTTTATTTTTCTTATTTTTTCTTTTATATAGCACCTTTCCTGTTTATATACAGAGGGTGGTTCAACACTCCTTAAGAGTAGGGATGGTGGAAGAAGTATTAACATCTTAATAGAAAAAAATATGCCCTTATTCTTATTCAATAATTGTGATCAAAGAGAATTATGGGGATTTAGAAAGAACCATCACGATAAAAATAATCAATCATATCGGTATTAGTAGAATAATGATAGCAAAGGGATCAATAGTTGTGTCCTTTCCTCTTTTCTCTTAACAATTCAAGGCATTCGCTTCTAGAGATAACAAATTTTATGTAATTTGCTGATTTCAGTATCCTCTAGTTTTTGTATTCAATTCATAAATTTATAGTTGTGCTTTAAATGACCATGACTTTCAAAAGTGGTCTAAATGGTCTAAATGGTAAAACACAGAAAAATGAAAGTGCTTTTCCTTCGGAAAGGAACAACAGAAAACGAGAGTGTTGTTCCTTCAGAAAGGAACAGTAGAAATGCAGAAGTTTTGTTCCTTCGAAAAGGAACAATAAAATGTAAAAGTGTTGTTCCTTCGGAAAGGAACAACAAATTGTAAAAGTGTTGTTCCTTTCCAAAGGAATAGCTAAACGTGAAAGTGTTGTTCCTTCGGAAAGGAACAACAAAATGGCGGAAATGTTGTTCCTTGGGAAAGGAACAGCAGAATGCAAAAGTGCTATTCCTTGGAAAAGGAACAACAAAATGGTGGAACTACTGTTCCTTCGGAAAGGAACAACAAAATGCAGAAGCGTTGTTCCTTCAAAAAGGAATAGCAGAATAGTGAAAATGTTGTTCCTTTTGAAAGGAACAACAAAATGCAGAAGTGTTGTTCCTTCAAAAAGGAATAGCAGAATAGTGAAAACACTGTTCCATCCAAAAGGAACAGCAAAATGCAAAAGTGTTATTCCTTCAAAAAGGAACAACAAAACAATGAAAACACTGTTCCATCCAAAAGGAACAACAAAATGCAAAAGTTGCAGAAATGCAGAAATATGTACAGAAAATAGTTTATAGAAAATAAAAGAATTATGTACAAAATGTAAAAGTGATCAAACCACTTAATGAACCAAAGGTGAGGAAGATTTCTCTTCCTCAACCAAAATCTGAATGTTAGAGTCTTCATGGAGTTGCTGGTAGAAGGATTCTCGAGTAAGTGGTTTGCGGTATAATCAAACTTGGTGGCCGTTTGCCTTAAAGGTATGTCCCGATCCATCAATGGTGGTTAAAGTAATGGTACCATTATCATGTACCTTTTTGATCTCGTATGGTCCAAGCCAATGAGTCTGGAGTTTCCTCGAAAAATCCTGAAACCTATAATCGTATAGGAGCACCCAATCTCCTTCGTGGAAGACTTTCTTTTTGATGAGGTTGTCATGCCATTTGGTTCTCTGTTGTTGGATCAATGCAGTATGTTGGAGAGCAGAGAGCCTGATTTCATCCAGATCGTTAATCTGCTGTAGTCTATTAATCTGGGCCTCATTCAAGTCTAGACCAACTTCTTGTGGTATTCTCAGGGTCTGTATTTCAAATTCGATTGGAAAGATGTGTTCCTTTCCAAATACTAGCTAATATGGTGAATAACTAGTAGTGCTTCTCCATGTTGTTTTGTATGCCCACAAGGATTCAGGTAATCTTGTAGCCCAATCGCGTATGTATGACGCGATGGTTTTCGTTAGTATTTCTTCTATTACTTTGTTCGTACTCTATACTTGGCCATTTGCTTGCGGGTGATATGGAGAGGTAATTTTGTGCTGAATATGATAGTTTTTCAATGTTGCAGCAATTTTATTACCAACAAACTATGGTCCTCCATCCGTGATTATGTCTCTTGGGAGGCCATATCACACAAATATGTGGAATAGGAACTGAATGACAGAATCCTTTGTAGCTCTTGGCAATGAAATGTATGTTTTCTGGTTCGATGATGGATTGATTGGGCCCACAAAATCAAGTGCCTAGCGTTCGAATGATTCAATAACTAGCTGTGGGTTCAAAGGCATCTCATCAGACTGTCTAGGGCGTCTTGTTCTTTGACAATTTTCACAGGCTTGAAAAAATTTCTTTGCATCTTAGAAGATTGTGGGCCAATAATATCCTGTTTGTAAAACTTTGTGGCCAGTTCTTCGATCTGCAAAATGTCTGCCACACGGCCTGTCATGAAAAAAATTCATCTTCACAAATGCATATCCTGATGTGCATATCTACTCCTGTATGAAATAGGTAGCCCCCAAGCCAAGAAAACCGAGTACTACGCTGAACAATCTGCTTTCGTTCATAGGGAGTCAGATGTTTTGGTAATTTGCCTACTGCTAGATAATTCGCAACATCAACATACCAGGGTGTTTTGATAGTAACAATGAACACATGTTCATCTCGAAATTGATCCTCGACTGCTGCTGCATCTACTAGTTTCGGCATTCGTGAGAGAAAGTCAACTACAGGGTTTTCTTTTTCAGGTCAGTCTTTTATTATGATATCGAATTCCTGCAATAAAATCAACCATCTTGTTACTCTACCATTTTTGATTGGTTTATTCACTAAATATTTTATGGCTGAGTGATTTGTGTATAAAACAATAGGATATCTAGTGATGTAATGCCTAAATTTATTTACAGCATGTATTACAGCTAAGAATTCTTTTTCAGTAACAGTATAGTTCAACTCAGCAGGAGACAAGTTCTTGCTCATATAATAAATCGCATATGGTTTTTTGTCTTCTTCCTGCCCAAGGACTGCTCCAATAGTTGTGTTTGAAGCATCTAATGAAATTTGGAATGGCAGGTCCCAATTTGGACCTCTGAGTACTGGTGCTGTTGACACAAGATTTTTCAAATCCTCAAAAGCACGCTCACATTTATCTATCCAAACAAAGTCAACATTCCCTGTTAGTGCATACAGAGGTGCATCAATGTGAGAAAAATGTTCTATAAATCTTCTATAATAACTAGAAAATATAAGGAAATTGTGTACCTCTGTTTGTGTGGTGGGAGTGGGTATTGACAAGATTATTTGAATTTTGGCCGGATCTACTTGTATTTCAGCTACTGAGATATAATGACCTAGCTTGAGGCCTTTAGTCATCATGATATAGCATTTTTCATGGCTCAGGCAGAGCTTGGTAGCGATACATCGTTGGAGCACCTTTTCCAGTGTATCTAGTGTTGGGTCGAAATCATCTCTGTATGGTGTGAAATCATCCATATATACTTCGAGCCCTTCATTTATTAAATTTGAAAAGATGTTGAGCATAGCCCTTTGAAATGTGGCAGGGGCATTGCATAGACCAAAAGGTAGGACTCTGTAGGCAAACATTCCCCAAGGACAGGTAAAAGTAGTTTTGTCTTGGTCTTCAAGGGCAATCTGAATTTGATTTTACCCACTGAAGCCATCCAGGAAAGAAAAGAATTTCTTTCTTGCTAATGTATCTAATACCTAGTCAATAAATGGAAGGGGAAGCGGTCTTTCTGGGTTGCTTTATTTAATTCTCTGTAATCTACACAAATCCTCCACTTTCCATTCGTCTTCGGCACTACTACAAGCAGAGAGACCCATTTGCTATTGGAGATAGGATAAATAAAGTTTACATCTAAACGTTTTTGTAGTTCAACTTTCACAATGTCTTTTAGATGAGGGTTAAGTCTTCTTTGGGGTTGGCGAATGGGTCTTGCATCTTTTTCTGTATAAATGTGGTTTGTACATAACCGGGTATCAATCCCCCTCATATCTAGATAATCCCATGCAAATGCTTCCTTGCATTTTTTTAGTAGCTGGATTAGTTTCTGTTCTTGTTCAAGAGTTAGGTTACTATTAATGTTTAAAGTTTTGCCTGGCCCAATCTCTATAGTTTTTCTATTTGAAACAGAGGTAGTAGGTATCGTCTGGTCATGAGTGTCTTTGAGAGGATATTCTTCCAATTCATTATCAAATGCTGCCTGTATCATGTGACATTGTATATGAGATCTAGATTTGCCCTGGTTAATAAAATTGTTAATAATATCATCTTTTGTTTGATCTTTGAAATCAAAGGCAACTTATATAGTTAATGGGGATCTAATATTTTTGGTAAGGTATGATATAGGATGTTTGTTAGTTTTTATTATTGTGATACTTGGCTGGGCTGGAGGATATAAGGCTAGAGTTTTGATATTAGGCCCTCTAGTTATGGTCATACTGCCTTGTTGGCAGCCAATGTAAGCATCAACAGTTGCAAGCCAAGGTTTGCCTAAAATTAATGGGTGTCCATCAAGTCGGTTTTTAGGGTTTATTATCAGAAAGTTGGTAGGATATTCCCATAAATCAATAGATACCATGACATCATGTAGTGTACCTTCTAGCCTAACCACTGATCAGTCAGCCAGTTCTAATAAAGTGGAAGTTGGTTCTACTGATGTAATGCCCAATTTTTGACAAGTGGCGGTTGTTAGGATATTAATTGTAGCCCCTAAATCAACTAAGGCATTTGAAAAGGTTTGTCCATTGATTTGGACTATCAATATTGGTCTTGGGTCTTCATATTTGATAGGTGCTTCTTTTCTCGATAATAGATCAGATAAGGTGCCAACTACTTGGATTGTTGGATTATTTGTTATTCTCCTTCTTGGTCTTTTTATACATAGTTCTTTCATGGTCTTGGCATATATTGGGATATCTTGGATGGCTTGGAGGAGTGGGATTTTTATGTACAGGTTCTTAAGTTCTCCCAGAATATCAAAATCAGGATGTTCTATAGGTCGTTGTATAATTAATCGTTCTAGGAATGGAGGAGAAGGTGTGGTTGTTTGACCATGAGTTTGTTTTGTAGCCACATATTTTTCTTGTAATGGTTGTTCTACAGGTAACTAATTTTCATTTTGAACATTTTTATCTCCCTCAGTTTCTATAATGCACCCAGACTTTAATTGAAGGTCATTACATTCCCTTAGATCAGTTTCTATCTCTGGTGTTTCAATTATTTGAATAGATTGAACGGTCTATTATTTGGTTTGGGGTTGGGTTGGGTTGAGAGTTGTGGTCTTAAGTTGGACTGGGAGTTTTGTTGCAATGCTAGCAGTGTAGGTTGAGGGAGTGGAATGGTTCTTACTGGCTAATTCATCGGTCTTTGCCAATTTGTCTGCCAGGCTTGATTTCGTGAAGTAGGAGGAGACCATTGTGCTGGATATGCATTGTTTTTCCAATATGGTGGGGTATAAGGAAATTTTAGCCAATTAGATTGGCTTGTTTGATTCGGCCATGGTGACGATGAAGGAAATGGTTGTTGTGGCCAATTTGAGAAAGGAGGTTGATTTTGCCTCATTGTATTATATTTCTGAGCATGATATTATTGAGGCTGAAAAGAAGAAGCTGGATCGGGGAACATACTTGATTGTTGTGGCTACCATTGGTGGCACTGATTAAGTAAGTACACTGGTTCTAGTTCTTCTTTTGCTTCTTTGTATACTACTTTCAAACCAGGAAGTGAGGGACAACTTTCTGTAGAGTGGTCTTTTGTACAAATGGCACAAACTTGAACTGCATCTAATGAGCACTCTTTGTGGTTGTGTTTCTTTCTGCATCTGGGATAGAATATTTCCATATTTTGCTCTGCCTCTGCTTGTTTCTGTTTGGCTTGCATAATGTCGAGTTGCATTGCTAGAGTTCCCAATATATCAGTTTTGAAATTTTCTAATAAATTTCCAATTTCCATGCGAGTTACTCCTTCTCCAGAGATCTTGTTGTCCCTTGTAGATCTGTCATGTTCTACTAGTTTTAGCCTTGTGCTTCCTCGTGAGCTCCTGATACATAAATGAATGATGTTAGCGAAATCCTCTTGATAGATGTCTCCTTTTCCCATAATATTCAATGTTTCAATCCATTGTTCCTTCATGCCTTTAATTAATGTTGTTTTTAATACATTATCAGGTAAGGAGATCTTTGATGCATAAGGAGATCTTTGAAGATTATATTGAAAACGTTCAACATATTCTTCTAGTGTTTCATTAGGTTTAGCTACCATATGAAATATTTCATCTTTTAACTCTCTGGGGCTACAATAATCTTGATATTTCTTCAGGAAATCACCTTTCATATGTTCCTAGTCATTTATAACACCTCCACCCAACCCCATAAACCATCGTAAAGCAGCTCTTTTTAATGTAGAAGGAAATAGTTTTAGCTTATGGGGATCGGTGGTATAGTCATATCCTCTACACAGAACATCAAATTCAAACGAAAATGCATCTGGGTCTTTCGATGTTAGGCCATGAAATGTAGGGATATGTTGGAGAGGAATTGCCTTCATGGGTGCATTTACTGTAGTATCTACAATGGGATATTGCAGTGTGGAAGTTTGGGTGTTTGGCTGGTTCTGGGCCATTTGGTCAAATATATGCCAACAACCTTCTGAAATTTCTAGGAGGGTATTCCTAGGTTGGCTAGATGGAGGGGGGATGGCTTTAATAGGAATGGCCATAACAACACTTCCTTTGTTTGGGATGATGAGAGTTTCTAATGTCTGGGGGGATTTCAATTCTTGAAGTTCTTCAACTTTGTTATGAATGATTTTTACAACACTTCCCTTATCTGGGCTACTTAATGGTTGAATTATTCCAAGAGGAGATGTTGGTTCTTCAGTTTCCCCTGTTTCTCCTCTTCCTTCACAGAGGTTGCTAAGGTTCCCTTCTTGCAATGATTTTGGGCTAGAATTCTTAATTTTTTGAAAATCTTGCTCCTCGGTTTGACTATGCACCTTAGCAAAGGCTACAGAAGGTGATCCTGCGGCTTGAAGGGAACTAGTAGGTTGTCTAGAAGCAACTTTTCTAGGTCCTACTAAAGGCTGAGATTTTGCTTTTTTAAAAATTTCGTCTATAAAGGTTGATCGGCCAAGGGTCACTGGCCCTTTAGCTTTATTAGGATTGGGTAGTGGTTTGGGGTTCTTTTTAGGCTTTTTCTACTTAGTCATGCACACAAATCAAATATTGATTTCTACCCAAAACAACAACAAATCTGTAGGGAAGCGGGCAGAGGAGCAAGGTTGTTACATGCTCCGTACGCAACTTCTTACCTTCTGTTTTTAAAACCCAATTCTTTCCTAGTAGGTACTTACATTACTCTGAAAAGGAAACAAATGGCTACACTCTTCCCCGGCAACGGTGCCAAAATGTCGAGCAGTAAAAAGGGTCTTTTTCACCTCTATTTACCCTACATTAATTATCAATCCAGGAACGATTTGTTATCTCAAAGAGTGTACTCAGTTTGAGGAGGTTATTTGTCAGAGTAATGCTAGTAGTATACTGCTTTAAATATAAGAGTAAACAGATGCTTGGAATAAAATCTACTTTCAGAAAGAAACTTAAAACTCAAATCATGCACTCAGAAAGCTACAATAATTTATCAGTCAAGGGTACAGTAATGGTAACTCTTCCCTTTGTAAACTGATGCAATTAAAAAATATTCAAGGAAATGATCATCAACCTGGGAACTAGACAACATATGTCAATGTTCACTATAGTTTCAAATCGTTTTGCACACCAAAGCAATGGTAATTCAAATGATAGGAAATAGAACAATGCCTAATCTATTTAACAAGATTGAACAACAAAACCTTATCCTACAGAAATGAATGAAGCAATAATTTTATCCTATAGGAATTGAGAAACAATCCTTTAATTTAGAAATGATTTGAATAGCAACCGAAAATAGGACAACAAACTAATGGAAATGAAATATTGAACAACAACTTCAACCAAATGTAAATACACAGCAAAATCCAATCAAATATTAAACACAACACTTCTATATTAAAAGGAACAGTAATTTGAGCTTCAATACAAGAAGTATGAATCACGGTTTATAAAGGAATAACAATTGTGGTCACAATGGAATAGCAATCCGAAATCAACAACAATCACGTTTAAAAGTAAACCATTGATAAATACACAGTAATACTGATTTACGAATATACAACACTGTTACTCTGTAATCGAACAACAACGGAAATATGTAAGGAACAACAATGTAATATGATAATATTAGTTTTTAAAGCAACAACGATGCGATATAAAGTTAGAATGGATAGCATAACATTCCTGATGTAGAGAATAACATTACTTATTTAAGTAGACGAAATATAATAGAACTGATATGTAAAATAGTAAGGAACATCAGATTATTGAACAGAGCGGATAAAAGAAATCAAACCACACACGAATTGGAAAATAATGGTACAGGAGCAAGTGATCCACCAAGACCGGGCCCTTAGCCTCCAGACACACACTGCTTAAGATTATTCCAGAATCAAAGATGGAACAATAACTAGAGTTTATATATTACGCATCAAACAAAATTACAATAATTTCTCTTTTAGATAGATTCGATGATCAAAGTTCCAATTACAACAATAAGTTTCATAAAAACCACAATAGTCCATCCCTTGGGCTAGCAATGCTACCTCTTCTTATAGTAGTCGAGCGAAGATATCAATGATATAGAGAATCGTTAAAGTAGCGATCCTCAAGGATTTGCCATACTTTTAGTTCTCAGTTATCTTCTGGTTCTCTTGCACCAATTTGGTATCTCCTCTTCCTTTTCTTGGCTTATACGCTCCAGTTTAGATTGCCTTGTTTGGATACGGTTCCCTGTCAAAGGGATAGCAGTCAACCTTGTCTTGTATTTTCCTTTCGAACGACGATCTTCGATTTTCTCCTTTTTCTGCATAGGAAAAGGGTAATTATTAGTCATTTTACATTGCATACAAATCTTCTAGATTCTATCATAATCTTTCACCATATACTTATTTCATAATGCAAAGAAGTTATGAATTCAAGGAAAAGATGAAAAAATGAGTGGTAATTACATACCTTCTCTAGTTCTCAACACGAAGTAACAGCACTGGTCGAGTAACAACACTGGCGGATTAACAACATCCGACACTTAGAAAATTTTCAGGAGTAACAGCACCCAGTTTGGGCTACGTCCATGGAGAAACAACTAGTCCTTCTTTTATTATATTATCCAGCAAACTGAAGAGATACAACCTACAACAAATCCACTGTAACTCCTTGTTCGCTCTCAATCTCCTCCCTTTTCCTCACTCAGAATACAAATATCCATAGACGCAATACAATTTCCTCATATATAGTGAGGGGTTGCCTTCTAAGGAAAAAAACCCTAAACTAAACATAACTTCTACCATCAGATCATCAGCCTAATGAATAGCCCAGATTGACTAGAAATTACTATACTTTTACAAGGCAATTTTACATATGTTTTTAGCTTCGGGGGCATTGCCCCTGATCCCCCGCCAGGGGACCGTTGGCCCCCAGAGCACCCAGCCAGGGGGGATCGGCCCCCTCGAACCCCCACGAGGGGGACAAGTCCCCCCCGCACTCCCCCGCATGGAGGGGTGTATAATCTTCCTAGGATATACATCCAGCTGAAGCCTTTGAATACAAAAGATAATCAGGCTCCACACCCAACAATCTCCCACTTGGAGACTGATTATAACAACTCCACCACTGCTTCATTTGCTAGACAATGACTCCTCTTTGGACCTAGTTTTTTCTCATCTTCTTCATCATACTTGAAGACCAACTGAAACTGAGCAGATTCTCAGTTTCTCCCTAGTTACAACTTTTGTTAACATATTTGCAGGATTCTGGCTAGTGTGTATCTTTTCCAGCTTCAACTGTCCATCTTCCAACACTGACTGTATGAAATGGTACTTGAGTTGTATATGCATAGGCTTGGAATGAAATGTAGAGTTCTTTGCAAGATGTATGGCACTTTGGTTGTCACTGTATAACCTGCCCAGCTCCTGCTTCTTACCCAATTCATCTAGAAACCTTTGTAACCAAATCATTTCTTTACTAGCTTCTGTAGCAGCAACACACTCAGCTTTTGTTGTTGAAAGTGCAACAATACTTTGGATTTTTGAAACCCAACTGACATCTATTCCACCTACAGTAAATACATATCATGTAGTGCTCCTCTTGTTATCTCTGTCAACTGCCATATCTGCATCAACATATCCCTGTAGAGAAATGTTTGAACCACCAATGCATAATGCTTGATTTGTGGTACCTATCAAATACCTGAGAATCCACTTCACCGCCATCCAATTTTCTTTTCTTAGATTGTTCATGTACCTGCTTACAACTCCCACTGCATGTGCAATATCAGGCCTTGTGCAGACCATTGCATACATTAAGCTTCCAACTGTTGATGCATATGGAAATTTAGACATATGAGCCATCTCTTCCTGAGTCTTGGGACACGCCTCAGTTAATTTGAAATGGCTAGCCAAAGGTAAATTAATTGGTTTTGCATTTTGCATATTAAACCTTTTCAACACCTTTTCTATGTACTTACTTTGAGACAATATTAATTTGTGATTCTTCCTGTCTCTAGTTATTCTCATACCAAGGATTTGTTTTGCAGCACCCAAATCCTTCATTGCAAATGAGTTTGCCAATTTCCTTTTGAGCACATTTATCTCCTGCATGTTAGAACCTGCAACAAGCTGTCATCTACTACAATAAAATAAAATAGCTGCCATCATTTTGCCTTTTGAGATAAACACAATGATCAGAGTGACATCTAGTATAACCTTGTTCAAACATAAACCTGTAAAATTTTAGATACCACTGCCTTGGAGCCTGTTTTAAGCCATACAAGCTCTTCTTCAGCCTGCACACTAGTTTCTTCTTCCCTTTTACCTCATATCCTTGTGATTGCTGCTTATATATCTCTTCCTCCAAATCCCCATGGAGAAAGGTTGTCTTTACATCTAACTGCTCAAGATGCAAATCTTCAGCTACTATTAGACTTAGAATAGTTCTGATTGAAGTCATTTTCACAACTGGAGAACATATCTCATCAAATTCTATACCCTTTTTCTGTGCAAACCCTTTCACCACAAGTCTAGCTTTATACCTCCATCTTCTTCCTTCAACTTGTAAACCCATTTATTCTGCAATACTGTTTTACCTGCAGGCAACCTGACTAAGTCCCAAGTCTGGTTATGTGCTAAGGAGTCCATCTCTTCTTTCATGGCTTTCTCCCACTTCTTCCAGGTTTCTACCTGCACTGCTTCTTCATAACATTCTAGTTCACCAAAATCAGTTAACAATACATGATATAATGAAGGACCTAGTTTTTTCCTGTTTCTTTTCCTGCAATTGATCCTTATAAAAACCTTTTCATTGAATATTACATCTTTGCTCCTAATGATTTTATGTTTTTCATAATCATAAAATTGATAACCAAAATCATTAACACCATATCCAATAAAGGTACATTTCTTTGATTTTGCCTCGAGCTTTTTTCTATTTTCTTTATTAATGTGGACAAAGGCTTCACAACCAAAAGTCTTTGAAAAAGAGTAGTTTACCTTTTTACCTGTCCATGCCTCCTCTGGAATACCACCAACCAAGGAACTTGAAGGCCCTCTATTTATTGGATAAACAACAGTATCTATAGCATCTGCCCAAAATTGTAAAGACAATCCTGCGTGCAATCTCCTGCACCTTGCACACTCCATGATTGTCCTGTTCATCCTTTCTGACACACCATTTTCTTGTGGTGTTCCTGGAACTGTATTCTCTCTGCGAATTCCATTCTAAAAATAGTACCTATCAAGCTCTTTGATGCAATATTCACCTCTGTTGTCTGATCTGAGACACTTCAACCTTTTTCCTATCTCATTTTCAACCAAAGATTTCCATTTCTTGAAAGTATCAAATACATCAGATTTATTTCGAATACAATAAATCAAGGTTTTTCTGGTTGCATCATCAATAAAAGTAACTTAATAACGAGAGCCACAAAGAGATGATACTTGAGCAGGTCCCCATACATCTATATGCACAAGCTATAATTTTTCACTCTTCTTTTCTTTCCCAACTCTAAGGAATATGACTCTATTCTGTTTTCCATAAACACAATTCTCACAGAATTTTAAATCAACATGCTTCAAACCTGGCAACAAATTTCTTGAGTAAGAATCTGTATCCCCTTCTCACTCATGCGCTCGAGCCTATGATGTCACAATGCCATATCTTCTCTTGTAGAGGTTAAAGCATTAACAGAATTAGAAATACTATTGCATAATTACAATTTACTAACCTTTCCTCCTTTCGCTATTACCAAGGATCCTTTAGTGACCTTCCAGGTTTTATCTGTGAAAGTATTTACGCAACCTTCACCTCCCAACTACCCCATTGAAATCTAATTTTTCTTCAGATCTGGAACATGCTTTACGTCCTTTAACAGCCACTGATGTCCATTTTGCTATTTTATGAAAAATGTACCCATTCCAACAATTTTATAGGGTTTATCATCACCCAATCGAACCTGTCCAAAATCTCCTTGAACATAATCATGAAAATGTTTCTTATTAGGTGTGGCATGGAATGAGGCCCCTAAATCTACCACCCAGGAATCAATAATATTTTCTAAAGAAAGAATCAAAGCATCTTGCAACACATTACCCGTTACATTCGCTTCATGATTAGTTTCTTGTTGCATGTCTCCTTCTTTTCCCTTCTGAGACTTGCGGTATTTCTTCAGGTGTCCTTTCTTCCCGCATTTCCAGCACACTATCCCCATTCTAGACATGGATCTGCCTTTTCTTGACTTACTACAATATCCAGGGCTCTTTCCTCTTTCCATTTTTCTTCCCCTAGTCTTTGCAGTTAAAGCATTACCTAATGTCTCACCAGAGCTTTTCCATCACATTTACTCGCTAAGGATTGTACCGACAACATCATCAAACTTTAAAGTACTAGATCCAGAGATAGAGTTACTAATGGCCATAACTCAACCATTCCAACTTTCTGGCATGAGCACAGAAATAACAGAGCCATGACTTCATCATCAAAAGTTACCCCTACAGAACTTAACTGACTTGTAATTGTATTAAAATCATTCAAACGATCAGTAACAAATCCACCTTCTGACATCTTCATATTAAATAAACGCTTCTTAAGAAATACCTTATTTGACGCTGAGGGTTTTTCATATAGTTTGGCCAATGCTGACATTAAACCCTCTGTTGTCATTTCCTTTGAAATATTAAATGCTACTGATGTCGCTAGGCACAACCATATTGTTCCAAGTGCCTTTCTGTCGAGAATATCCCATTCTGTGTCTGTCATACTCATTGACTTCTTTGTCTTTTGCTCAATGGTAGGTACATATCTCTCTGATATACATAATCTTCCATCTGCATCTTCCACAACTGGTAGTTTTGGATGTTGATTTTTTTTACCCTAAACCTACCATATTTCGCCATTTCTCCCACTCGAACCAGGAACCCTTCTCTCCTGCGAGTTTATCAGCCAAATAGACCTTTAGCTTTGATACTAATTATTAGAAAATTATATACTACAGAGCAATGGAACACATAAAATATTGCAGAAATCTAAACACAGAAAACACATAAAACAAGAGAGACACAGATGTATGTGGTTCACCTAGTTTGGGCTATGTCCACAGAGAAACAGTCGGTCCTTCTTTTATTATATTATTTAGTGAACTGAAGAGATATAACCTACAACAGATCCACTGTAACTCCCTCTTCACTCTCAATCTCCTCTCTTTTCCTCACTTAGAATACAGATGTCCATAGACGTAATACAATTCCCTCAAATATAGCAAGGGGTTGCCTTCTAGGGCAAAAAACCCTAAACTAAACATAACTTCTACCGTCAAATCATCCGCCTAATGAATGACCCAGATTGACCAGAAATTACTATACTTTTATAAGGCAATTTTACATCTGTTTTTAGCTTCGGGGGCACTGCCCCTGATCCCCCACCGGGGGACCGTTGGCCCCCGGACCCCCCAAACGAGGGGGGGTCGGACTCCCTGAACCCCCACAGGGGGCGACAAGTCCCCCCCGTCACCCCCTCGCATGGAGGGGTGTATAATCTTCCTGGGGTATACATCCAGCTAAAACCTTTGAATACAGAAGATAATGAGGCTCCACACCCAACAATTCAAATTGGAGATTAAAGTAGATTCATGTAACTATATCCAATAGAAACGGTTTTTGAAATCATGAATAATTGATGGATCAAATGTGTGAAGGAACAGTCGGAAAAACAGTGTTTTAAAGGTGCTGATATATGATAGATAGTCAGTGTTTTGGTCATAACATTCTCATACGATATCAAAATTGGGTGATTCAAATTGCATTGTAAACTAGATTAATAGGGTGATATACCATAGAAACATGTTTAAAAAAATCTCATTTAGGCCTCCAAAAATGGACTGTCCCAACTCTGTGTAGAATTTTTCTACGAATTAGCTAGCTCTGATACCATGTAGAAATTTCCATTATAGATCACCTGATAATGCAATAGACTAAAGCAAAATACTTGATCTACTTCTACAACCAATTTAGCGGAAGCTTAATTTAACATGAGCATCATCAATAAGAACACATATAACTGATATGGAGAAATCAATCACACATAACACAGAGGATATAAATTAAGGAAAGCACCAGCCTAAAACCTCATCTCTATATTATCAATCAAGTGGAAATCCTCAACAACATACAAAAATAATCAACTCAAAAGCTATCCTGCTCTCTCTGTACTCTGATGCTCATAGACAGTCAAAGGCCTCTATTTAACCTCTGGTCTGCCCTCCAAGCCTCCTATGTCTTTGCGCAATTCTGATTTGGGTCCAGTGCAGCCACTTGTGTGATTTGGCCTCTTCACACACTCACTGACCTCTGATCCAACTATGTAGTCCTAAAGGAGATAAATCCTCATCATGGATGAGCTTCCTTTTTAAGAAAAATATTCATCCAACTAATAGTACACTATCCCTTCTCTGATCTCAACTGGGTCTCTGTCTAAACTGACATGCATGAGTTATTCATGAGATAATCTTTAGTTATCTAAAGTGCAGCAGTTATATGCAAGCATTCATTAACTAACTAAACTTACTTAATTTAAACAAACTATTTAAATCAATTATAACTGGACTTGACTCAGTTAACTGAGCCAACTAATTACTACTCAAATTAGAACTCATCGTTATCTCTTTAACTGATGGATAAATTCCTCAATTAATAGATAAGCTATTGCATGTCCTCACATAGACTTCATGTTTGATTTTTCACAACTAATTAACTTAAGATGAATTAATTAATTAATTTTCAAATTGCTGTTAATATCAAATTCGAATTTTACTTCCTATTTTAGTCGAGGGACTGACTAGAAATAGGAATCCATCCCGAACTGCTAAAAATAGAATGCTATTTTTAGCACTTCCATTTTTCATTCCCTATTTCCCAATCCAACACTGGTACCCAAACTGCTATTTTTAGCATTTCTTGTTGCCATTTTTCAACACTCTGTTCCTAAGATGCCTACTTGACATACTGTCAATGTTTTGGTTATAAATTTTTCATTTCAAATCCAAATTGAGTGATTCAAATTGGATTAAAAAGTAGAAATAAAGGGCTACTTAGGATAGAAACAGGTTTTGAAAATATGCCCATTTTGTTCCTCAAAACATGACTATACTGACTGTGATTTCAGTGGTTTTATCAATCCCACACGCCCTAAGATATGATAATTTTTATTTTTTTTTCAAAATGATGATGAGTGTTTGTAGAAATTTGTTTTTCAATATAATACATCTACATACACAATTAAATTCAAATATTTACCATTGATATTGATATACTCAGCAAGTTGCAGCAAACACAACACGTTCTACATATAACAAAAATGATTTATATACTTATTTATTCTATTTTCTACACTAACCTATTCTACCTTGAAAAGTAAAGCATACTTACATATAAGAGTACTTCCAATGGAGCCATTTTAAAAATAAGGCCTCAAGTGTATACACACCCGAATTTGAGAAATGTCTGTCAATAAATACTAGGGTATGAGAGACCAACTTCCCTTGAAAATATGGTGTCAAAAATTGTTGAAGTATGGAGCGACACTGTGAACAACTGATGGAGTGAAACCAATCTTCAATATATCCTTTACTTTCTTGATTTCCCATAGTTGTCATATCATGAAGTTATTGGGTTTCTAAAACAACTTGTTAACGCAGACTAGAAGAAACCTCCTTTTCTTCCATAACTTCTACAATTTTTGGATTTGAAACATTTCCAATCCCGATATAAGTTTTCTGCAATTGCGTATGCGAGATATGTTGGGTGGGAAGGGTAGGTAAATTTTGCAATTCAACACTGTAAGCATGTTGTACTGGTTTATTATGGTGAGGGTGTGGAATGAGTTGAGCAAGATATTGTGTAGGGCGTGGAGGATTTTGATGATGTAGTTGATTGGGATGTGTGGATGATTTTGATACACAAGCAAGGTGTTCTTGAAAAGATGTAAAAGAATATGGATGATATTTTTGTGCTACAAGATGAGGGAGAGTAGTCATGTAATCATAGGATGAACCATGCCAAACTTGTGGACAAGATTGATGGGGATTATATTGAGATTGGCATGGCTGCCCTAACACATGAGTATTCCATAACAGATTATGCAAGTAAGACAATGGAGAGGAAGTGTTTTGAAACATACATGTAGGCCAAGGTTTCAATGGTTGTGAAATTGCTGCAGCTTCTCCATCTCTTGGAAATGTTGTTTTCATCCCAGGTAAGAAAGAGAAACTATCCATGGGATGCTCCTTTTGGCATTAAGGAAAAATCAATTCTTCAAATTCTAATTGAATTTTATTAACCTGTAAAACATGCAATTGTGAACTTATAGAGCTAATAAAACCAACTTTAAAATCTTCAAATAAATCATTGATTTAATCTCTTATAACTCCTATTCTTGTAGCAGATTTGAAAAGGAAAGAAGAAAATTCTCTAGAATTCTTACCAGCCTTGGATATTCCTCTTGAATACCTTATGTATAAATCAAAAACATCATCATATGATAGCTGAAAAATGTCACATTTTCCTATTAGATTTAAGATTTCTAAAATTTCATCTTTGATTCCTTTAAGAATGAGTGTTTTTAAGATCTCATTTTCCAAATGCTTGTGCTTTTATTTTTGAAGGTTGTATTTAAATCACTCCAAATAGTCCTCCAAGCATTCATCTTCCCCTTGTATCATACTGAAAAAATCTTCATTGGCCTTGCAATAGTCTTGGTACTTCTCCAAGAATACATTCTTCATGTCCTCCCATGTTTTGATGCAGTTCCCACCAAGGCTCATGAACCATCGGAGAGCTGCTCCTTTTACAGTAAGAGGAAACACTTTCAACCTTTGATCATCAGTACAATAATCATATCCTCTACAAAGTACTTCAAACTCAAATAAGAATGTATCTGGGTCCTCATTATCCAAACCATGAAAATTTGGCAGAGAAGATGGAGGAATTATATGCATTTGTGTCACTCCTCCTAGATCGCTGATAGGGAATTCAAAAGTAACAATGTGAGCCATTTCTTACCATATTAGAGATGTTCTTCATGTGCCGCTTTGATGTTCCTCCTTCAGATATTCCTGTCAATTTGTTAGTGGAATGGGTGGTGCTTACAACACCACTTGCGTGAAATGATAAGATTTCTTCAAATTTCTACCTTTTTCTTCCTAGTTATTAAAAAAAACAATTTGAAAGGAAATCTAAAGCTCAAGACCTAGAGCAGGGTGTCAAAAGACCCTTCCCACCCCAGGACAAGAAACCAAACAAGAAAAGAATGCACATATGGAAATCTAAAGCTCAGGACCTAGATCAGGGTGTCAAAGGACCATTCCCTCCCCAAGAAGAGAGATTAGTTTTTCCAAAAAAAACAAAAAAAACAAAAATGCATGAAAAATTTAAGCTCAGGACCTAGAGTAGGGCATTAAAAGGCCATTCCCTTCCTAGGACAAGAGATTGGGCCTAGAGATAAAAACATAAAAAAAAACTAAAGAGAAACAACAAAACAAAGAAATGACTACGCTCAGGACCTGGAGCAGAGTGAGAAAACTCCTCCTCTCCCCAGGGTGAGAGATTGACCCTCTGGTCGATTCAGATCATGTCTTGCACCTTGTTAGCCTTCCCTGGCAATGGTGCCAAAATGTTGGTGTTCGAGTATGAACAAATTATTCAATCTCATTTCCTACATTAATTCATCAATCCAGGTGCATACATTTTTCAAGGTAACATGCACGGTATATGCAGAAGCAAGGTTACAATCTTACATTGACCAAGGGTTTGTGACTAAGAAATTAAAGCATCGTTGTAACAATAATGGAAATTAAATTGTAGAAAGAAAAGAATTCACAACAATCTATGGAAATCTATAACAACAATAAATAAAATACAACAAGTAAAACAATATACATAAAAAGGACACACACAACACTTGATTAGAAGAGTGGGCCCAACTCCCTAGTTAGGGTTGTGCTTAACTCAAATATTTGAGAAAAATATTAGAAGGCTGGAAATTTCATTAACAAGAGTTTCACTGTTACCAGGTTCAATTCTTACATCAGCTAGCTCCCCTCTCTCTCTAAATTGTGTCTTTTAAGTATATAAACATCCATAGGAAAATTGCAACAAATTGATCTCAATATTCAAGATGAGATAAGAGAGATTTGTCCATCATGATTCAGCTGGAACAAGTCGAATTTGGTTATTTCAATTTGGGCAATTTTGGAAAACAACCACAACAACAAATATGCAAATATTTCCTTTGAAGAACCTTGATTTTCTCTCAATACAAACCGAATTTCTGAAAACTGCTCATTGGAAAACTGATTTGGTCCGTTCTGAATAAAATCCATGTCTCGGATTTTCCAGATTCACTTTCATTTGCCCAAAACATCCAACGCAAAACTGTCACTTCTTATGCCAGTGAATTCATGAGTTGGAATATCTAATTATCTGTTTAGGACCAAATCTGCAATCTAGAAGAGATCTTGGATGCTAAAATCACGAGTGAGGTTATAACAAATGAATAAGCCAAAATCATGCATAATAATCATTAATTATTAAAAATAAATGAGATCAGATATTATTTATCCACAAGTGCATAAATGATTATGAAATGGAATTATATAATAGATTATGGTAAATAATGTGATAAAAGAATAGTGGAAATAGATGAAATGAATGTTAAGAGGTGATAATAATAATGACAAATTAAGATCCCAACAAGTACTCCAGTGCAAAGATTCTAACAGGGAGGTACTTTGGTAGTTTGTAGGGTGGAAGCTCACAGCCAAAAACCCTAATTTCTGTGTAGTTTTGGTAGCAATACCAATCTCATGTTTCAGCTTGATCTATGAACTGAAGTTCTTTGAAAATCTCCTCACTGATCCTTGGTAATGGAGTGTTGCTCATAAGGTTGAGTGCTGGATGAATAAATAGTTCTATGAATTGCTTGTATGTGAATTCTTCTTTCTCCTTCATTCCCATTGAAGTCCAGAAAATCACTGACTTTTGTTGTCCTTCTTCATCAAGTTTCTACAAAGGAAATAGGAATTTGTCTCCCTTAAAATATATAAAAAGAAACACAAGTACTGAAGCATACTTGAATACTTCTTCAGTGTTAAATTTGACAAACTGCTCATGTATGGTTTTAGTTATGAAATGATTGAAATCATAAATAACAGCATGCTTAGAATTAGAAGAAAAAATGGATAAGAAACCAAGGATGGCTTCATTGATGGACTAGTGATCAAAGTGATAACCAAGCAAATAGGATAGGATAGTAGTAATATGTCTGGTTCTATCAAGAAACATAGATGAATCATAAGGGGCATTTCTCTTTGGTAGAGGACTACCAATTGCTAAAAACAGTTCTAGGGTTTGGGATATCTTGGTAAAGTCCAGTTTGTTATAAGCTTATATTAGGCTTTCATGGGAAAAAGGATGAGTTGGTATAGAGGCAAGGGCCTACAACATTTTCTCAATTGAATTAGTGTTAATGGGATAGAGGATCTCTCCAGTAGGTGAGATAATTTCTCTCTGGCTAAGATCATGGGATTCATGTCATTTTCTCACAAACTTAGGAGCTCTGTGTATTTGTGGAAAAATATAGTGGGTAGTTGGGATTCCCAGAGCCCAATTTCATCACTCTGGTCAATTAGCTGCTCTTCCCACCAACAATAAATTTCAAATAAATCAAATTGAGAAGAAGTCTTAATGATTTTGCAATCCTTGTCAACTAATGGAGTATGGTAGAAATCAACCTGTGGGTGAATTAGAGGATTTGAAACTTCTGGAATCGTTTTTCCCTTGGGAGGCATTTTGTCAAAAGAAACTGCGGACTGTAAATGAAAAAATGGTAAAAGGAGTTACCAGAGTGGAGATAAGACACTGACAAGTGGACCTGGAAGATGTGCTTGCAAACAAGACAAGTTGCTGAGCTGTATGGATAGGCGGGCTTGAAGAATAATCTTGCTCACAGAAGCTAACTGTGTAACCTTTGAAATGCATGACACAGTGTTTATAAAAAGAAAAATGGAGTGGGAGGGTGGTGTTGAGTATTTGAAAATTCATTAATTATCCAACGGATTAATTAACGGAAATTTGGTTATAAATGCGCGATAGCGGAAATGAATGGGCAATGGATAGGCGGTAGATGATTGGACGAGAGATATGAAGTGAAATGTGACGTGGGGAGGCAGTAAATGACTATGAAGGATACCGTGTTCAGGGGCATGATGAAATGGTTTGTGGTTTTGGGATTTCAGGTCCTGAAAAACTAAAAGGTAATTTTTGTGGTTTATGTAGGCGGTACTAAAGACTGCCCGTTCCCCCCCATCGATAAACTTCAGAAGGTGAATGAGGGTTGAAAAGGAGTGTGGGCCATATGATTACGAAGGAGTGTGCGGGATGAGAGGTGAGGTGGATGGAGTTTAATGTGTGAGCAGGGAATGAAGGGTGGGGTTGCGATATGATAGGCGGACATGGTGGCTGTGGGTTTGGGTGATTTAATGAATGGAGTGATAGCATATGAATAAAATAACATAAGGTCAAAACCTTGGTTATTCGAACTCCCATCATCAATATGTTTCCTAATGTTTTGATCTTTAGGAAATAACCATTTCAACATCTCAAACTTTCACATTTCTACCTACCCTTCTATTCCTAACATTTTTACTTATCCTTTCAGAGTGCATTTAAACTAGCAACCCAATATTTTATTTTTATGAACAATCTATCTCTATACCTTATTCCCTCCATTGGCTCAGATTAAACTGTTGAGCCAATTTATTTTCTACTTATGAGAATTAATTTAAAACAAATCCAATCATGATGCAACTGTATAAATGGATAAAACAACCTAGTGTGGCATCTAAACAAACTGCACACAACTATTATGTTGAGTATGGAGCATGGTTGTTTAGAGGTCTTTGTTTTAGCTGGATGTATTCCCGAGGAAGTTTGTACACCCCTCCATCCGGGGGGGTACGGGGGGGACTTGTCCCCCTCGCGGGAGTTCAGGGGGGCCGATCCCCCCCGGTTGGGGGGTTTGGGGGCCAGCGGTCCCCCGGCGAGGAGTCGGGGGCAATGCCCCCGAAGCTAAAAACAGATGTAAATTGCCTTGTAAAAGTATAGTAATCTCTAGTCAATCTGGGCTGTTCATTAGGCGGATGATCTGATGGTAGAACTTATGTTTAGTTTAGGGTTTTCTGCCCTAGAAGGCAACCCCCTCTCTTCATATGAGGGCATTGTATTTCAGGCTGTGTAATAGATGTGTATTCTCCGAGCGAGAAACAGAGAGGTGAGACTGTGAGAGAAAACAGAGGATATCACATCGGATCTGTTGTAGGTTGTGTCTCTTCATTTTGCTGGATAATAAAAAGGAAGGACTGGCTGTTCGAGGTCGATGTAGCCCAAATTGGGTGAACCACGTATATCGGTGTCTCTCTTGTTTTATGCATTTTCCATGTTTATATTTCTGCAATATTTTATGTGTTCCATTGCTCCATAATATATAATTTTCTAACAACTGGTATCAAAGCCGAAGGTCTATTTTCCTGACAAACTCGCAGGAAAAAAGGGTTCCTCGTTCGAGTGGGAGCAATGGCAGAAGATGGTAAGTTTAGGGTCGAGAAATTTAATGGCCAAAACTTCTCACTATGGAAGATGTAGATGGAAGACTATCTATATCAGAAAGATCTATACCTATCATTAGGTGGAAAAACAAAGATGCCGATGGGTACGACAGATGAAGAATGGAACCTTCTCGATAGAAAGGCACTCGGAACAGTATGGTTGTGCCTCACAGCGTAGGTCGCCTTCAAAATTTCGAAGGAAACAATGACAGAGGGTTTGATTAAGGCATTGGAGAAACTATATGAAAAACCATCGGCCTCAAACAAGGTATTTCTTATGAAAGGATTATTTAATATGAAGATGTCGGAAGGTGGATCTGTTGCAAACCATTTGTTAGGCCCCTATACTACTAGTGTAACCCCTTATTGTTATTAGTACAACCCACTTATTATATTGATGTACCCATGTAGTGCCCATATTGTTACTATTGTGCCCCATAGAAACCCACTATTGTTATTATTGTGCCATTACATTATTATTGTTATGTCGGCTCTGATTATGTTATGACCCCTTAGACCCCTATATATAGAAAGAAGGTCTTTTCATTTGTATCATCCAAGAATTGTTCCTTTATGTAATGTAAAGAAGGTTGCCCCCTCGAAGAGGCTGAATTCTAAGGCGTTGATCTATCTTTTCTATCTTTCTTGAAGCTGGTTTCATAACACCATTTAAATGATTTTATTACTGTTACAAGTCAGTTATGTTCTGTAGGGGTAAACTTTGATGATGAAGTTAGAGCTCTGTTATTCTTGTGCTCATTACCAGAAAGTTGGAATGGTTTAGTAATGGCCATTAGTAACTCTGTTTCTGGATCTAGTACTTTAAAATTTGATGATGTTGTCGGTGCTATCCTTAGAGAGGAAATGCGACGGAAAAGATCCGCTGAGACATCGGGTAATGCTTTGAGTGCAGAGTCTAGGGGAAGAAAAATGGAAAGAGGAAAGAGCTCAGGATATCGCAGTAAATCAAGGAAAGGCAGATCAAAGTCCAGATTGGGGATAGTGTGCTCAAAATGCGGAAAGAAAGGACACCTAAAGAAAAATTGTAGATCTTGGAAGGAAAAAGAAGGAGATGCACATCAAGAAAACAATCATGAAGCAAATGTGGCAGGTGAGGTGTTACAAGATGCTATGATTCTCTCTTTCGAAAATATTATTGATTCCTTTGTGGTAGATTTAGGGGCCTCATTCCATGCTGTCATGCGGAAAGAGTTAATCTTGCGGACAAAACCAACCTCCCTAGAAGCCTAAGACTTTCTAGTGACAAACAAGACAATTAAGAGCAATCCTTCTCTAAACATGCATTTACCATACAAGAAATCAAGTGTTTTAAGATCCTACCTGTAGTCCAACGCTGTTGTAGTAGTCCAGCCTCGTTGATCCGGATGAGCTCCTCCTTCACTTCGAAACCTGCATTCACTAACAATCAAATGATTACATAGCACCTGAATATCTCATAGAATAAAACATATTCAACATATAGACCAAGGAGTATATGAAACAACTCATTAATAACAAATTGTTGAGAAGAATGGACTTATTTGTATTAATAGGAAACAAAAGAAACCATTACAACCTGAGCCTTGGTGTTGTGCAAGTTCCTCCCAGGTCCAGCAAGAGTTTTCCTTTACTTTGATAAGCTCACCCACTTCCAAATGAAACAAGAAA
>APFE031578936.1:64440-84323 GCA_000404065.3 Pinus taeda
AGATAGAGACATATTGCAGCAGGTGGTTTTCACCCACATTGGGTTTCCACCTTATATCTTTTGTTCTTTGATGTGACTGTCTGTTTTTCTTGCTCATTATTTTATGGTACTGATATGCAAAAATAATTCAAAGTGTAAATGAGGAAGATTTGTTAAAAGAACTAGATAATACTGATTCACCCCCCCTCTCAGTATTATTGTCAACAGAACCCAACTTTCAAGAACAATCTTTAGAGTCTGTTTCTTTTTCAGTATCTGTTATAGTTATTCATCTTGAACCTATAACTCCATTGCCACCTTTTCACACTCCATTTACTCCTCAGTCAGGTTCCACATCTGCTGGTAATCAAGGTTCAGTAAATTTGGGAGCAAACATGGTAGCTCCTGCATTCATGATGAATATATATGCACCTCTTCAACTACCACAACCGTTGAATAAAATGCCACAAGAATACCTCAAGATTCTTCCTAGTTTTATAGGGGAAGATGAGCAAACAATAGAGAATCATGTATCAGTACTTTGTAATTTTGTAGAAAACCTAAATGTTGAACATTTGGATGTTGCTCTAAGACTTTTTGTTCAATCCTTGGATGGAGAAGAAAGAAAATGGTTTAAAGGGCTTCCTAATAACTCTATTCCTTCTTGGGAAGAGATGGAGCACCTGTTCACCCAGAGATGGGGAGAAAAAATAGACCATGGGTATTCATTAATAGAGTTTAATGCTATAAAGAAGAAATCTGATGAAACTGTAGTTGAATTCATTAGCAGATTTAATAAATTGTACAATAGTCTTCTAGTGGAGATTAAGCCCCCTCCTATTGGTGCAAAAATAACTTTTGTAGGTGCTTTTGAGTCAAATTTTGGATTTACATTGAGGGAGAGGAGATCCCCAACCCTTGATCAGATCCAAACAGATGCATTAGAGATAGAAGAAAATCTGGTGGCTACAGGTAAAACACCAGATACACAGGGCTAAAGTAGAATCCTCTCAAGATCAAACATTAGAGGATATGAATAATGTAACTAGAAATTTATCAAATAAATTGATTAAATTATAATTAGAGAGTAAGAGTTCTCAGAGACAAGTACAACAAAATAGAAATTTTAATCGTCAATATAGAAGACAACCTCTGCAAATTGTATTGGGGGAGAGAAAAGATCATGATCAGATTGAAGCACCACTGTATATAGAGGCAAATCTTGATGGAATATGGGGGCATCCCAAGGATCATGATGACAATATTTTCAAATTGTATATAGTAGATGAAGATGAACTACGTGTTGAGGGAGGAGAATGTAGTGAAATAGATGTCATCTATGATGATAATGAAATTGATGAATGTTGGAAGTGGTTTTTTGATTTTATGCAGGCAGAACTACATAAACAAATATGACTTGAGATCAAAGAAAATATCTAGAAGTCAAGAAGATGAAGGTGAGCAACAAGTTCCAACTCCCTTACAAAAGGTGACTCCATGAAAACAATAATCACAACCTACTAAAAAATTGAATAAAGGAAATCAACAGGAGAATACAAGTAACAAGGCTCAAATGCTTCAAGGTGAGTCCTCTCAAGATAAAAGTGAAAAAATTCCTTTAGAGAAACTTGTTTCCATTCCACGGGAGATTTCAGTCATGAAGAAAAGTGAATATGAAAATGAAAGGAATACTAAACAGAGCCATGTGTTTAGTTTCACCAAAGAGTTAGAAAAGATTAGAATTCAGGTACCCCTCATAGAATTAGTCAAAACACCATCTTATCAAAGAGAAATTACAAATTTTATCAATCCATCTCAGAATGTGAATATAAATGACATTGTGAATTTGCAAGAAGATAAACCAGTAGTTGTTTTTGGTTCACATGTGGAGGAGGTAGATTCTTCAACACCTCCTTTCTACATTTCTTTATTGGTTCATGATTTACTCTTGCACAATTGTATGTTTGATTTAGGAGCCTCACATAACCTTATGCCATTATCAGTGATGAAACAACTAAACTTATAGGTTACTAAACCTTACAGAGACTTGTATTTTTTTGATTCACATAAAGTCAAGTTTCTAGGGGGCATTAAAGATATGGTGGTGTCACTAGCCTAGATTCCAGCCAAAAAATTGGTAATGGATGTAGTGGTAGCGGATATCCCTGCTAGGTTTGGAATATTACTATGTAGGTCATGGGGGGCTAAATTGGGTGGTGTTTTGAAACTAGATTTTTCTTATGCCATCATACCAATTTTAGGTGGGGAAGAAAGGAGCCTGTACAGAGAAACAAGATTTATTAGAACAATTATAGATAATGAACCAAGTAATTCACCTGTATATAACCAGGTGTTACAGATCCATTTGGGCACATCAACCCCAAATTATAGATCAAAACTATTAGGGCCCATCAACCCCTAGTGCAATTGTTACATGCCCTAAAGAAGTTAGTCATTAGAATGCCTTACTTCCAAAGAAGTTTCATCACTAAAAACATCCAAAACTACCTCTAAGAGGATCAGCGCTGGTAGGCCTTCATTAGGGTGTGCTACAATGCAAACCATACACTGACAGGGTGCTATATAGCGCACTTGGTCCCTCTTTGGCTTGCGTTGAGTGAATTTCGGCAAATTTCCATGAGGGTTTGAAGATTCCTTATCCATTAGAAGCCTCTAGAAGTTTCTCAATGCCACCTACTCCTTTGAGTCCGCATTTGGATGAGAAAGGAAATTAGGAAACATCAATCCCCTATCCATTCTTCCGTGGAACTGATTTCTAAATTTAGAGAGGCATTCATTACCTCCATTGATGGCATAACCTCCTTCACTCACTTATAAATAGATCACTCATCTAAGAGAATCTGGGCTGAAAAATATTGAGTTGTAAGGAGATGCTGGTGATATGAGATTAGAATTGAGTGCAAGTATTGTCATAGTGTTGTAGTGTCTCGCTTTTCATGAGGCTGATGAAGGATTGAATTGGAAGGATGACACTGGATCGAGCTCATATGGGTTGTAATATTTCCTCTTATCAATAAAGTTTTCAAGACTTTTTTCCTTATGTTTGTGTTATATGTTAATGCATTCATATGTATATCATGTTTTCGATTCCATGTTATTTATAAGCAATAGATCATTATGCTTTGATGGGTTTTTGTTTCTGTAGTTGTGCAGGTACTTCTCAAGCACTTAAGTACAGGAAGGAGCAATAGAATCAATTAAGGGAGATAAGGAACAAGCAAAAGCTACAAGTAGGTTTTATGTTCTCTTATTTTATCTATTGTTTATAGGAAAGGTTAAGATTACTTTGTCTGTTGTTTCTAGACCTGCTACTAGATCTAGAGGGTTAGGCATTTGTCCAAGAACACTAAATTTTCCAGAAACAAATTGGCGACTCTGCTGGAGATCATTTATCCATATTAGTAGCTTATCAGCCTCTTAAGAAATTTATACATGTTGTACTCGTGGTCGTTTATTGATTTCAGTCCTCTTTCATTGAAAATTGAGCCAAAGCTGTGCCAAAATTGCCTTCAGACTGGCTCACTGTTATCAGCACACTATCTCTAACTGCTGCCTACACTGTAGTGCACTTCCTGCATAGGTACAGAGCGATTCAACGCACTATCTATAACTATTTCCTGTGCTAATTCCTTGAGGGTCAGTTTCCCATCTAGGAACTGAAAGTTTTTTCCAATTTTATCCTATTTGAATGAGTTGCTGAATGACCATGATGTTCTGTCTCTAAAATCAGTTTTCATCTCCTTAATTTGGCCCTACTTAGACTGGATTGCTAGATTTTTTTTAATGTATTTGTTTATCATTGGCAATCCATTATCGAAAGATAGTTTTTGATCGATTTTTTTGTTGATAGAAAAGTGTCGTAAAATCGTCATTTTCTTCGAAAAACTGAAGTGTCGTAAAGTCTTCCTTCATAAATGTAACTGATCATAGTGCATCGGAGGAAGCCCCGCTGCTTGAGAAGCTAGAGGAGGAAGAAGAGGACAACCAGTAGGACAATGTACCTGAAGAACCAGTTACCTTGCTACATGCTTTGGTAGGGATTTCTTCGCCTCAAACTCTCAAAATCAGAGGTTTTATTAAGCATCGACCAGTAGTAGTCTTGATTGATAGTGAACGTACGCATAATTTTATCCATCAAAGAGTCGCGGAAGAAGTGCATTGTTTTGTCTGAGCAGTTTCTAACTTCTAGGTCAAAATTGCTAATGGGGGAACAATGAAATGTGAAGGCTGCTGTGAAAATGTCAAAATTCAAATGGGGGATTATTAATTAAATACCCACATGTTTTCCATACACATGGGAGGGTGCAACATTGTCCTCGGTGCTGAATGGCTTCGCACACTTGGCCCAATCACAGTGGATTTCCAGGAGTTACATATGAGCTTTAAGCAGAACAACCACACACATACCCTCTGCGGACTCCAGGCTTGAGCTCCCTCTATCATCAGCTCACATCGAATGGAAAAATTGTTAAAAAAGGGCCACCATGGAGTTATAGATCAATTTAATGCCATCCAGGCCTGCGAACTCAATCCTGTTCATATTCATCTTGAGATACAACAGATCTTAAACAATCATCTGCCAGTCTTTGACAAGCCTCATGAGCTTCCACCCTCGAGAGGGGAACATGATCATAGCATTACTTTTGTCCCAGGAACCCAACCACCAAATGTGCACCCATATAGATATCCATTTTCCCAAAAGAATGAAATAGAAAAAATAATCAAGGAACTCTTGGAAGCAAGCGTCATTCATCCCAGCATTAGTCCTTATTCATCGCCGGTGGTCATGGTGCTCAAGAAAGAAGGGGAATGGCGTATGTGTCCAGACTTCAGGGCCCTTAATAAGTTGAAAATCAAAGATAAATTTCCCATCCCAGTTGTTGATGATTTGTTGGATGAACTAAGTGGGGCTCAATTCTTTATTAAGCTTGACCTTCGCTCAGGTTACCACCAAATCTGCATGAAAGAAGTAGACATCCCAAAGACTGTTTTCCGAACTTATGAAGGCTATTATGAGTTCCTAGTCATGCCATTTAGTATTTGTAATGCCCCATCCACTTTTCAGAGCCTTATGAACCACCTGCTCAAACCATTTCTCAGAAAATTTGTCCTTGTTTTCTTTGATGACATCCTCATCTACAGTCGCACCTGGGCCACACATCTTCAGCATGTAGATCTGTTCTTGCAACTGCTCCACAAGCATAAATTATTTGTCAAGATGTCCAAGTGTTCTTTTGGCATGGAAGAAGTTGAGTATTTGGGCCACATTGTGGGGCATGAAGGTGTCAGGGTGGACCCGAAAAAGATCTAGGCAATGCAGGATTGGCCTCAACCTTAGACATTGAAGAGCATGAGAGGATTTTTGGGTCTCATAGGATACTATCGCAAATTTGTCTGCAATTATGGTCACATTGCTAGGCCCCTCAATCAAGTCCTCAAGCAAAATTCATTCCTATGGAATGATGCAGCACAACAGGCCTTTACAGCTCTCAAACATGCCATGTGTCCCACTCTAGTCTTAGCACTACCCGACTTCACCAAATCTTTTGTGATTGAATGTGATTCTTTGGGTACAGGTATTGGGGCAGTCTTAATGCAAGAAGGTCAACCCTTGGCCTTCACGAGACAAAAATTAAGTGGGAAAAATATAGGACAATCTACCTATGAGAAGGAGATGATGGCCATCTTACATGCAGTAGATACCTGGCGACCATACTTATTGGGGCAACATTTCCAAATCCGCACCGACCATCAAAGCCTTAAATATTTTTTGAAGAAACGCCTATCCTCACCACAAAAAAATAAATGGCTCGCCAAAATTATAGGATATGATTATGGGATAATTTACAAGAAAGGGCGCGAAAATATTGTAGCAGATGCAGAAAGTACCCTGCTCGCAATTTCCCTTCCCATTCCAGAATGGATTGAAGAGGTCCGCAAGGAATGGTTTTCACATCCCTGGCTCTCCCAACTCATTCATCAATTGCAGGCGGATCCAAATTCCACAGTAGGCTACTCATGGCAGGATGAGATTCTTCGCTACAAGAACAAAGTCGTAATATCACCAAAATCCACCCTCAAAAGCCGCATTTTGGCAGAGTTGCACTCATCTCCCACTACAGAACATTTAGGCTTCGGAAGACGTATGCTTGCACTCGAAGATTTTTTTTTGGACAGGCATGAAAAAGGACATTCATACTTTTGTAGCTGAATGCGACGTTTGTCAGTGCCGAAAAGGAGGAACAGTCAAATCCCTAGGCACATTACAGCCATTGTCCATCCCGGCCTCAATCTGGATGGAGGTTTCTATGGAGTTCATTACGGGTCTTCCAAAGTCAGGAAACAAGTCAGTCATCATGGTGGTTGTGGACAAACTTTCTAAGTATGCTCATTTCTACGCCCTACCCCACCCTTTTACATCGACTTTGGTCCCTCAATCTTTCATGGATCAGATCTTCAAATTACATGGCATGCCCACTTCCATTGTGTCTGATCGTGACCCGGTCTTCACCAGTAACTTTTGGCAAGAACTCTTCCAGCTACAAGGTACCCAACTACAACTCAGTACTTCCTATCATCCACAAACTGATGGTCAAACTAAAGCAGTCAACAAATGTCTGGAAACATACCTTAGGTGTTTCACTTCACAAAAGCAACATCTCTGGGTACAGTGGTTACCTCTAGCTGAATGGTGGTATAACACCAACTATCATACCACCACCAAAATGATTCCATATGAAGCAATTTATGGTCAAGTCCCTCCTTCCCCTACTTCTTATATCAAGGGATGCTCGAAGGTACAAGTAGTGGATCAACTCCTACAGAACCACACAACCATGCTGGCTCACCTTAGAGAGAATCTTCATCAAGCTCAAAACCGCATGAAGCAACAGGTAGATCAACATCGCTCAGAATGCCAATTTCAAGAAGGGGATCAGGTATTTTTGAGGTTGCAACCATATAAGCAAACATCACTCAAAGACAAGGGTTGTCATAAAATATCTCCAAAATTCTACGGACTTCAACGCATTGGAGAAGTTTCCTACAAGCTAGCTTTGCCACCCACTGCAAAAATCCATCCAGTTTTCCATGTCTCATGCCTCAAGAAAGTGATTGGGAACAATTGCAGAATTCAAACCTGAACTGGATGAAGAAGTTTCAATCTAGCTCCAACCTGAAGAGGTTCTTGATACATGAGAAAGGCACCTACGTGGCCGCATGATCAAGGAAGTCCTCGTCAAGTGGAAAGACACCTCTCCAGAAGATGCAACCTGGGAACTAGCCACTATTCTTCAGTAGTTTCCACAGATTCAGCCTTGAGGACAAGGCTATTATTATGGGGGAGGGCATGTTAGGGTGCCACCCTAACCCCCTTATTTATGTAATAGGATCGAGTCATAGTTATAGTTAAGTAAAGAGTCAATAAAGCCCATATTAATAATTGTAAGTGGTTAACCCGCATTTAATGAAGGGACCACAGTTAGTTGCAAATGGGCCATGGTATTAGATAGATGGTATTAATAAGAACCATGGTAGTGCCCCATGGTATTGCATGCATGAATCCTATATGAAGGATAGAGACTCCCCTCGAGGAGCATTGTGTCTTATTTTGTAATCGAGCTTTGCTCTATTGGAGGTTGCCCCCTCGAAGAGGCAAGTGAACATTGCTTTCTGAAAAATAAAATACTTGCTGTTATTTCTCACTGTTCTATGCTCCGGGTATATTTCTTCGCATATTTGGTATTCTACTATCGTCTCGCAGGTTAAGAACATAACAAAAGAACTGCTTATAAAATCTTTCTTTTATGATATTATTGGCCTTCCATTTTCAGGGACACTAAGGAATATGTTAAGAAATGTGATAGCTATCAGAGAATGGGAAACCCGCACTTTCAAACGAAATTCCACTACAACCACAGGTACTCATCGAACCATTTGAAAAGTGGGCACTAGATTTTGTTGGACCAATCAACCCACCTTCGAGGCAAAAAAGGTATATTCTGGTATGTACTAATTATGTCACTAAATGGGTAGAAGCTAAAGCACTTCCTTTTGCTATCGAAAATGTTGTAGTTTCATTTCTTTTGGAGGATATTTTCTCTTGTTTTGGTGTTCCAAGAGAAATTGTAACAAATCAAAGGAACACTCCAGATTAGTGCAGAAACTTGTGGAGCAGTGCAAGATCAAACATCAAAAGCCCACTCCGTACCATCCACAAGCCAATGGACAAGTTGAGTCTAGAAATAAGTTGATTGAAGCAATCCTTACCAAGACTGTACATTTACACAGAAAGGACTGGGTAGAAAATCTTCCAGAAGCTTTATGGGTCTATAGAACTACATGGAGAAATACTACAGGACATACTCCCTATGAACTTGTTTATGGGAAGCAAGTCTTACTTCCGATAGAGTTCCAAATCCAGACCTATAAGACAACGGTCCAGTTAGATCTTGACTTATCAAAAGCATAGAAGAAAAGGATGAGACAACTTAATGAGCTTGATGAAATCAGACAAGAAGCCCTCTAGAGAACTAGCCTAGTTCAACAACAGAGATCTAGATCGCATGATAAGTACATTAAGGAAAGAAAATTTCATCTAGGAGATTGGGCATTACTCTTTGATTCTAAGTTGAAAAATTTTCAAGGAAAATTCCAAACCCACTCGCTTGGACCTTATGAAGTTGAAGGTGTCTTGGACAATGGTGTAGTTAGAATCAGGACTATTGATGAAGAGAAAATTCCTCTTTTAGTAAATGGACATCAAATTAGACTTTACCAGAAGCCATTGACAAAAGAATAATTTGTTAAAATGTTCGAAGATAATTCAAAACTGAAGATGGTCAAGAAGAATTCTTCTTCTTTTCCACCTTAGAAATTTTACTCAGTTTTACTTAAAAAAACAAAAAATAAATAACAAATAATAATAATAATAAATAAACTATATGTGTGTGTCTATATATATATATATATATATATATATAATATAATATATATAAAAATATAATAATAATAATAATAATAAAAGAAAATAAAAAAGAAAAGAAAAAAGGTATAAGCATGAAAGCCAAGTTTTGTTGGCACTTCAAATTTTCTTTTCCAAAAGAAAATAACAAAGTTCCTTATTAAAGTTTTTTTTCTTAGCTGCAGAATCAACAACTTTCCGCAACTCGAACAAGTTTATGTAGCTAAGACAAGTTTCTACAGCCCAATAAAATTTTTGAAGCCTACAGGGACACTTGGTGATTTGAATTGAAGGACAATTGATAGAGAAAAGTACCTACAGGAGATCTCAGAACAACAAATAAGGTTAGCAAAGTGAATCATATGTATGTGCTACTTTAATTTAGTAATAGGGAACAATATATTTCATATATGAATAAGAATACATAGTACTACGAAAAATTGAAACGAAATCATTACAATTTAAGGGTGATGGTCACTTATAAAAAAAAATCATAATCCACCACTTCAAAACCATGTCACATCCTCATTCCGAATCCACTAAAGTAATCACCAAATCATCATTTTAAATGTGCCCCAATGGTCAAATTCATCTCCTCAACCCTCATTATAGTCCACCTATTCTTACATTTCTCCGAACTCTCATAGCCACTCTATCCCTCCGCCACTAAATGAAACACTACCAACACCATTCTCTTGTCAAGGTAACTAGTATTTGAGGCAAAGCATCCTCCATAATTGGTGTCCTTGTCTGAATTGAGCTAGTATGGAAGAAATTATTGGAGGAACATCCTCAGACTATGGAGTTGTTGCAAAAGAAACAATGGTTGCAGTTCATAGAAAAATTTGATGGTTTTCATAGGGAAGTGACATTAAGATCACCATAACAGAGTCCATGATCACAGAAGCTACTGAATTGACTAGGAGCGGAGAGAAATGGTTCAAAAATAGGGGAATCAATGGAGAAGATTGGAAGGTCTTCCTGAAAAATCAAAATATGGACACCATTGTTTTCCAAAAAGGTATTCCTAGTACAAATCTTAAAAGAAAATGGAGGAATTTACTACTTGTACTTCAAAAATTTCTCACATGTGAGGGTCGGTTTAGATATATTTATTTTTACCATGTTAGGATAATGATGCATTTTCTTGAAGATCACTAGATAAATCTTCCTTATTATCTCTTGCATAGTCTCAAGAAAATGTCCATGAACATTCAAAAGAAAATTCAATTTATAGAAAATACCATGTATCATCATGGCTTGATAAAGGTCTTGGTTGAGTTCCACCTTTGGAGTGTAGGGGATAACTGGGAAAGTTTTCTGGTGAGAAACCATTTTGAAGAAAGATCTCCTGAACAAGCCAACAACAGTAGGACCCTCAGGGGAAGAAAAATAACAATGCAAGTAATAGAAGAATAGGAACCCTAGACTCAACCAGAATTATCAAAAGATGAACTACCCATAGTGGATATTTTGCAAAAAATGAAAAATGGAAATCTTAGAAGAAAGAAAGCTAACAAAAGAACAGAGGATTTACCATGAACCAGGACCCTTACTCAAGAAGAAAAGCCAAAAACCAAAAGAAGGAAAACACAGGGATTATAGACCTCAGGACTAAGGAGGAATAAAAGGTTGAGCACGGTGCAACAAGTAGTCTCAAAAGCTACATAATACATTGATCTCGAGCAAAACAAGCCAACTAAAAACCCGTAAGGTTCCCCAAGAGGATCACCAAAATTATCATCGAGAGTGTCACCACCACCTTGCAGTTCACCTCTAAGGAGCCTAATGCATAGTCCAGGTGTTGACCCTGTTCAATAAGAGATTTATGACTACATAGAGTCATTAGAAAGAAAAGAGACAACAACTAAAGAAGAAATTCAAAGTCCTGGAGAAGGGAGAAATCAGTTCAATGAACCACAAGAACCTTTAGCATCAAATGTTTTAACGTAAGAGATTTTTGAGCTGGAGACATTGAAAAGATATCTCAAGAATAAAAATCAGGCATTGAAGGCACAGAGTGAGATCCAAATTGTAAAAAGTGACAACCTCACCATTCATTTGAGTTTGTGGTACAAAAAGAACAAAAATCTGAAGAAGGAAAACAATGCAATGCAAAGAGAAACTATCAACTTAAAACATAAAATTATCATGAGAAAATCAAGGATGCCAGTGGTTGCCAGAAAAAAGAAGAAAGTGAATCTTGGAGCTGATGATCAGATGGAACAAGTGATAGACAATGATGAAGTGTATGAGGACATACAAAATCTCCAACATGGGGAAATGTAGAGTCCAAGGATTATCTTACCTTGACATCCCTTTTTCCTATATTTCTTCCCTTTTTCCTATACTTATCACCTAAATAATGCAATAGACACAAGGTTTTGTTAAAGGTAAGAATTTACATGTCTTCCTCTTCATATTTGTCTATATACCTTACTGTTTTGTTAAAGTATGCATTACACTACAGAATTGGCTTGTTTTTGTAGCTAATATAGATTTCTGCAACTACCTCCATTGTTCATAGGGTTTAGAAGCTCTAGCTCAGCGAAGAAAGATACATATGGATAAGGAATAGTCCCCTCGTGGATTCCTTCCTATTTCCTTGAACCAATTCATCAAGAAGGTTGCATGATAACACAATCAACTCCAAAGTCAACTACAATATTATCACTGGGATATAATCCGAATTTTCATGAAATCTTATTGATTTGCTTTTCCAAATAACAAATTTATTGTTTAGCTATATAGTTTGATCAAAACAAGGATATTTAGGCTTGAAATGCTAATACTATTATGTTGAGAAGTATTATAAAAACTATGGTCGCTCTGTGTTTTGGGTGCGCGCCAATTATGTAATTTTTGAGTACAGCTTGTTAAGACTCATTTGCAAGTAATATATTTGGTTTTATGTTTGCTATACACTGTGTTGATTGGAGATTGTCGACTGATTTGTGGAGGGCCCCTACGACCAGCACAGGTCTTTAACCGATTGCACTTAGATTTCTTTCGTTACTTAATCATAGATACTCCGTTTTGTGTGAAGAAATGCAGTATGATGAGTTCACCATTGAATCGTTGTATGCATAAGCAATTTCTTTTGCTTTATACCTAGCTTAACTCTACCATTTGATTTTCTTTTTATTTGGTATAGTGTGGCCATTTTCATTTGTTTTTTTAGTATAGTTCAACTATTTTATTTCATAGCATAGTTGTTATTCAGAGTGTCTTGTTTGGATGAAATTGAATAAGTAAAAGAGTGAGAGCCTTATCCTTAGAAATTAAATTCAAACATTATTCATTTACAATTTGATAGAATAGATCTCTCATGCACATAATAAATTTGATTTGGCTGCAACATAAAAATTCAAGACAAAAAATCCAAAACAATCTAACACAAGTAAAGTCTAGAATCACTCTCATATCATCCATAAACTGATTCAATAGAGAATTATTCCTAAGAAAATTAACTAACAACTTTAGGGATCAAGACACTAATATAATTAACACTACCACCTGCATACTAATCTTAAGTTTATATCCTAATAGGAACACAATGACATAAAATAACTTCTAACACATATAGTGCACCTGTGCTTCATCAGTATACCTGCCCTGGTTCATAATTTATGATTGACAATTTAAGGACATTAAATTGGCCAAACATGGAATCCATTAGTAAAAGGAAAAATAAAAGGAAGATCATTAAATTGTTATTTTTCAGGATCATATTGAAGTCCTAACATCATTATCTTCTATTAGTATTTGAATGCTCTCTTACCTTAATATCCTAAAACCAATGCTAAGGTTACAAAAACAACACACCAACATAGTATTCTATAACTCTTCCATGTCATCCCCATCTCTTAAGGAGAGGAATCGTCTCCCCATCTATTAGCATAAATTATCAGAGTATAAATTTAAAAGTTGTGTAAAATACCTAAAAACTAGGGGGTCTCAGTAATGAGCCAAACTACCATGATCATGGGTCTTGATGGTTATGACATTAACATAGTTGATCACCAAACTAGGATAATAGCTTATCGCAATTCTCTATAAGGCGAGAGGTCTCATCATGAGCCGGCTTGTTCAAGACTATCAACACTTGTGAATGGAATTGTCATATTTTTCACCAAGCCAAGACAATTGTTTTCAGTGCTATTAATGAAATATGTCTTCTCTGAAATACTAAATAGTAGATGAGATACTGACATTCATTTAGGTTAAAAAGGTAACCCTGTTGAGGCTATGGACGCCTACTGGAAGCAATAGCTCTACTCATGACAATGAGAATTAATCTTTCTTACTAAACATAATGCTAAACTTTTGTCCTTTAGTTTATGCTATCATTAATTAATGGCTATTGTAAACATGATCTTACTCTTATGATTTCTACAAGAGATGTTCAAAATGATTAAACTTTGTTTTGAGGGATATCATAGAGTCTAAATCTTAGCATTTTGATTTTATTTAGCCTTTCTCCTTTTCCTTTTAGGATTTCATTAATAATAAACAAGAGATAACTGGTTCTTACCAAACATAGTTACCAATCAAGCGAGAACTATTATCTCAAAACGGGTACTTGAGCACAAAAATCCCAAAAAAACATGAAAAAACAACCCAAAATTAAAAAGTGTTGATTCTGCATCACTAATCTTATTTTTTAAGAGTAAATTTCAATATTTTTTAAAAACAACAGTAAAAAACAATAAAATCCATTTTGTTTGGTGCAAAAACACCTTGAAATTGAAGAGTGTTGATGCCGGAATAACGATTTTTTTTATTATTTTTATTTTATTTATTTTATTTATTTTCAGGGTTCATTTTCAACAGTTTTTAATAATGACGTTAAAAATAGAATATCATGACTTTGAAAAACTTTAAATTTCCAACAATTTTCAAGCATGACATTAACAATAAAATATCATGTCTTTGAAAAGCCTTAAAATTCCAATGATTTTTAAGCATGGCATTAAATTTAAAATATCACTTCTTTGAAAACTTAAAATTCCAACAATTTTCAAGCATGGTGCTAAGAAAAAATATTTATAACTATTTTCAACCATAACATTAAAGATAAAATATCACGACTTAGAAAAACATTAAAATCTTGACAAATTTTCAACCATGGAATTAAAACCAGAGATTATGACTACAAAACAATCTTAAATTTTCAAAATATTTCAAGCATGACATTATGGAAAAAAAAAATTGACTAAAAAATCTTAAAAAATGAACACCTGAATGAAAGAGTTATTATACCAAGTGTATTTTTTTTAAATGTTAAATGTATAGTGATTTTAAAATCTTAGCCTAACACAACTTGATACATTGCAAAAAAAAAATAAAAAAATTAAAACAAACTATCAAATTGACACGCAGTGTAGGTGAGCTCAACCCATATGAAAATTCAAATATTGAAAAAAAAGACACAAAAATACAAAAGAAACAAAAAATGAAAAAATGAAAAAAAAAAAAAAATAATAACAGTAATAAAACATAAAAAACATGACAAAAAAAAATTAAATATAACAATATATAGTAATGACATAAAAAACTAATAAAATGTAAAAAAAAAAAAAAAAACTATAAGATGTAAAGAAAAGAAAAAAACGAGTAAAATAAAATAAAAACCAAAAAAAAAAATACAACATTTTTTTTTTGCTAAAGTAAGAGTCGTACCTTCTATATCATTAATAAGGAAAATGAATTACATAAAATAGAAGAGCTCACAAGGCGTTGTGGGCTACAGGCATCAAGCAACATGTCAAAACCTCAAACCCACCCAACAAAACCTCGGAACTTTTCAAAAGACTGAAAATAATAACACTGATCGATCATCCCACCAAAGTCCATCGAATGTGAATCAAATCTAGCTGGCACCAATCACCCTCATTACAATTAAAATCGGGTCCGAAGGGAAAATGAAACCAATTCTGAAAGGATATTGGGTCCACCTATTGAACATGATCATTCCATCAATTCCTGCCAAGAAACAAAACAAGTACGATAACTAATCCTTGTCCAGACTTGCATCTTTAATCTTAACCGTCCAATCTCCTCTCCCGATCTGATGGCAGTGGAATATATCACAATACCTAGTAGCATGGCGCTTAATCCCCGGACCAACCTACATGCCCGATCATCCCTGACCGTAGATCCACCTTGTTTAATGTGACAATCAAGGCTCATATCGCATGGGTCAACTGCGCCGAACATTAGCGCCCAATGAGGGTGGTATTCGGTCCCTTCCCCTGGCCACGTGTAAGTTGATGAATGGAATCGCTCCCAAATCTTCAAAACTGCTTCCCACTTAGAACGCTTGTGATATACCATATACCACCCCAAGAGCTGTAAAGTGTTCATTGAAAGCGAACCTGAGGTATTACGACCACCGAAAAAGCCCGTATTCTAGCCTCTCACATTAATCCTACTATGCCATCCCTCCAGCCAACACTTCGCTAACATGAGTCTTCCGAGAAATTTCCCTCTAGAGCATCTGTCACTGTAATTATCTGGGATGTAGAGACCGACACTGGTCAGCTGTCCGCAAAGACTAGCCTGTGAAAATGGTCGTGAAACATAATGAAGCCTAGTCATCTGGACCCTGCCTCCATGGCTCTGATTTGAAACACCATTCAATCTTCATCAACTTGGTCGTGACAATACACCTTTAATCTATCCTGAGGCATCTCTTGCCACTCCATTTTGACCTTGCACTCAGTGCAGATCACTCCTTGATTGGCCAGAATATTCGCCAATTTATTGGCCGATCTTCGTACATGATTAAAACTAACTGTGCATAGGCTCTAGAGGTGAAGCTGAATCCATTAAAAGACCTGGATCAGCCTCCAGTGTTTAGAGACTTTTTCCGACACTGTGCCACAGCTAATTTTCTTGACCGAGTTAATAATTATCTCAGAATTAGCTTCAACAATCACATTTTGGTGATTACCCTGCTTCATGAGCTCTAGACACTGTTCCATAGCCATTAGCTCCACCATATTGTTAGTGGCCCTACCTAAATGGCAATTAAAGATGAATAGAATGCTTTCATTTTCATCCCTTAACACCCCTCCAAATCTAGCAGTTTCCGGGTTTCCTTTTGAAGCCCCGTCAATATTGAATTTCAGAAAACCCTGAGGGGGAGGGTGCCAAAAATCTTGTTTAGTGTCCATATTCATTACCTTCCTATCCAGGTCCTGAGGGATGAGCCCCTGCATACCCAACCGACTAATAATCCTCAATTCTGCATCAAAAGGAGGGTTCTTAGGGGGGTTCCACACTGTGGAACCAACCATTTCCTTAATCTGGATTAAGATTAGCTCAAAAAGGCGATTGTAGGGATTTTTTTCATTCTTGAAGATTCTTTTGTTCCTTTATTTCTAGACATTCCATATAATGAAGTCTGGCATAAGAGCCCAAGCAGTGCCTAGAAATTCATAATCTGAAAAGTTACTTCTCCACTTGGTTAGGGTATTGCTGATACACCCTTGGTCCCTATTAGTTTGTTGGAATATAGAAGAAAAAGTATCCCACAACTAGGAGGTGAAACTGCAATTATTAAGAAGATGCTCCATTGTTTCCTCTTGGGCTTCACATAGCTGGCATCTGGAAGGCCCTAAAACACCCCTCTTCCTGATGTTATCCCAAGTCAAAATTTTCTTATGAAAAACCAACCACATGAAAAGTTTGATCTTCATCCAGCCTTGATGCCTCCATAGGTTCAACCAAATTCTATCTAGAACATGGGAGTCCAGCTCAAGGAGTAAGTGTTTTGCCTCCTTAAGATTGAAGGAACCCTCATAATCCATGTTCCTCCAAGTTCTCCATTTTCCTACACAGCTGTTTTGATCCCAAAAATCTTTTACCTTAATTAGACCTCTAGACTTTGTCTCATTCTTGAGATCCAAAAAGTCCTCTGTTAACAGTATAGGTTCTTGTTGCCATTTATCCTGCCAAAATAAGGCCAGATTCCTTCTCTAATTTCCTGGAAGCTATTTTTTTGAACTAATCCTCTGTTCTCCCAGGCTTTGTTCCAGTTGTGTGAGCCTTTTATAATTCTAGACATTCTTATGTGATCACTATTTTGCCAAGTGCTGGCATATTTTTCTTTCCAGATACTAGCCTACTGTGCCTTTGGATCTTTCACCTAGTGCCACCATAATTTTGCCCCTAAGACCTTGCTAAGAATCTCTGGATCATCCAATCCAAGTCCCCCATGGTTTTTAGGTTTACATATTTTATCCCAGACGACCAAAGCCCATTTCTTTCTTTCCTCCCCTTTACCCCAAAGAAAATCTCTTTCAATGGATCTGATTTGTTACAAGACTCCTTTTGGTGCTGGGATTGCTGATAGCATGAAAACTAGATTGCTTGAATAAAGACCTTTGTGAGAACCAACCTTCTAGCCAAGTTTAAAGATATTATAGTCCATTTCTTGATTTTGTCCTACATCTTATTAATCACTGGCTCCCAGATGCTCTTATGCAAAGGTTTAGCAGTTAGAGGAACTCCCAAATATTTTGAAGGGAGGATATCCCTTTGAAAACACAGAATTATGGAGATATTCCTCTGAATGGCAATATTAGTATTAAAGAAAAAAATCTTAGATTTGGAAAGATTAACTTCCATACCTGAAGCCATGGCAAAGTCACACAGGGTTTGCTTATACGCAAGAGCTTCTTTGACCATGGGGATTCCCTACAGCATGGTATCATCCACAAATTGTTGATGAGTTAAAGTCTGTCCATTATCAAAAAGTTCGAGACCTTTAATCTTACCCAATTCTTTTGCATGCTTGATAGACCTACCCAGTCATTCCATCTTGAAGATGAAGAGAAAAGGAGAGAGTGGGTCTTCCTGCTTAAGGCCTCTTGAAGGAATAAAAGTCTTCGAGGGAGAGCCATTGACCAGAATTGAAAAGCTGGAAGAAGTAACCAGTGCCATGATCCATCTAACCCAGTTATGATCAAACCCAAAAGAAATAAGAACTTTCTTGATATAGGTCTAATTCAGCTTATCATAAGCTTTTTCTATGTCCATTTGCATGATCATTCCAGCCTTCCTATTGCTGGTCAGAGAGTGCACTACTTCATGTGCTTGAATGATATTATTGAGAATTTGTCTACCTTCTACATATCCAGATTGTTCCACAGAAACTAGGGTAGGAAGAAGAGGTTTGAGTCTATTGGCCACAACCTTGGAAATTATCTTGTAAACCACATTACACAAAGCTATGGGTCTAAACCTGTCAAGAGTTTGAGCCATATCTTGTTTCGGGATCAGGGAGATGAAAGAGGTATTGAGCGCCTTCAAAATAGTTCTATTCCTTCTGGAATATTCTACTACATTCAGAATATCCTGTTTGACTATACTCCAGCAGGCTTTGAAGAAATCCACATTGAAACCATCAGGGTCTGGCACCTTACCATTCTGCATTTCTTTAAGGACCTCACTAACCTCCTCTTCAGTCACTGGCCTATTAAGGTTGAAATTGTCCTCTCTAGACACCGGCCATGGTATATGTCTTATTAGGTCCTCGATGTAATGTTCTCTATCTGGAATGGTTTCCTTTACAATATCTTGAAAGTGATGAACTAGAACAACTTCTATTTCTTCATGAGAATTGAGAAGATTACCACCCTCGTCCTTGATCGAAGAAATCTTGTTATGAGTTCTATTCACAATTGTGGATCTATGGAAAAATCTAGTATTTCACTCACCTTCTTTTAGCCATTGAACTCTAGACTTTTGTCTCCAAAATATTTCGTCCTGTTTACATAAGTTCTCCCAGTCTTGATGATATTTGGAAAACTAATCACTTTTGTTTTTATCAAAGCCATCCGTGATAAGGGCTTGGTTGAGTTCCTTCATTTTACCTTCGACAGATTTTTTAGCTTCAAAAATATTGCCATATTCATTCCTGTTCCAACCTTTGAGCCTGAGCTTGATGTGTTTTAGTATTTTTTGAAGAAGGAACATTCTTGAGCCCTGAATATTCAAATCTTTTGACCACCAGGCGGCAATGTTTCTAATGAAATCCGGGTGGGAGGGCCAGATATTCTCAAATCTAAAAGGTCTATTCCTGGGGGTACCAATGCCCTAAACCTCCAGTTGAACTGGCCAGTGATCTGAGCCTCTGAAGGGGAGAACTCTTGCTATCATTTCCTTGTCAATGAGCATAAGGTCCTCTGAGATTATGAATCTATCTAATTTTGAGGCCACCTGAGACTCTCCTCCTCTTTTATTGTTCCAAGTGAAGAGACCATTACTTGTTACAATGTCCACTAACTTCATATTATCTATGAAAGTTTGAAATGCTAAAGAGTCTTTACTTGGAGTTCTGGTTCCCCCTTTTTTCTCCGAAAGTGATTTGATCATGTTGAAATCACCCCCCAAGATCCATGGTAATCCTACATGTCTGTCTCTGAGATCCTCCAAAGAGTTTAGAAACCTGAGTTTATCATCCATTATTTGAGTACCATACACATTCGTTACCAGATAGGTTTCCTTATCTCACACAGGCTGAATGATCACTGATAAATAATCCCTTGATGCCTCAGCATCTATTATGTCAATCTTTTGGGGGTTCCAAAGAGTGAGTATACCTCCTGCTGTATTCTCTGCTTTGACCTCCAGAAACTCAAATCGATTGAGCCATTTGCTATGTATTTCTTTTATTTTTTAAATGGAACATTTGGTTTCCTGGATGAAGATCACATCCGGAGCTACTTGTTTCATTCTATTACTAAATAATCTTTGTTTTCTTTTACTACCTAGACCCCTGATATTCTAAGAAGTAAACTTCATAATTAAATATTTGTAAAGGGGTAACTAGTTAGGTCTTTCATCTTACTTGAATCTATCATAAAAAATAAATAAATAAATAGAATTAACTTGTAAAAATGAAAAATTTAAA
>APFE031578936.1:85331-136598 GCA_000404065.3 Pinus taeda
TTTTATTTTTTTATTTTTTTAGGGTTTTTTATTTTTATTTTTTTGTATTTGATTTTTTTATTGTCATGTTTTTTTATTTTTATTTTTGTGTTCTATTACTAAAATGAAAATCACCAATATTTAAAAAAATTATCCAAACTTAATTCATTAGAAAATTTAAAGTGTAAAAACTAAGCTCTTTAAACAAAAAGGGTTGATGCTCATCAACAGTTTTCAAAATCAAGATGAAAATCACTAACAAAAAAATAAAAATGTTCGCACTTGATACATAAAAAAAAATTAAAGTGTCAAAAATAAGCCCTCTAAAAAAATGTGTTGATGTTGCATCAACACTTCTCAAAATCACTAACATTTTAAAAAATTGTTCTGACTTGATACATAAAAAAATTTAAAGTGGCAAAAATATGCTCCAAAAAAGAAAATGTGTATTCTGAATCACCATTTTTCAAAATCGAGTGATTTTTTGCTACCTCAAAAAAACGGGTACAGTCTAGGTCTTTTTCTCATTTGATCGGTAACTATGTTACCAGTTTGTCACCATTGTTGTGGTAAAAACACAATCCCCCCATTATTCACCTAATTATCATTATAAGGACCCTTTGATTGAAACTTGGCCATGTCGCTTTCTGATTTATGAGTTTGGATTGCTTCAATGAGTTTGATCTATTTTTGTCTTCCTATCAAAACTCGTTTGATCTCATTGGGTTGTTTGGTTTGTAAATAGCACATAATGGAAGATTGGATATTTTTCATTGCCTTGGCCTTACAAAACCTATAAAATGTAGATTATTTTTATTATTTATTTGTAAAATTATTTTTGTTTTAAATTTTAATTAAATAGCCCCCAAGACCAAGATCTTCATTAGTAGTGAATATTTTATTTTATTTTCCAAATTGTGGCTTTGGCTTATATTATAAAGCGGATGTGGTCTTTTGATAAAGTGGTTGTAACATATCGCAACCTCGGAACCTATATATATCAGAAGATTCCTTTCAAAATACCCGATATCATAAGTCTTGGGCCCATTTAACAAGTGGCTACAGTTTATTGGAGAGAGGACCCACTTCCACATCATTACATCCACTCCCGAATATTGGTGATCAAAGATCAACTGAGCAATATTTTAAAAATTATGGTACTCATATCCCGCTGATATTTCGATATGACACTCCATCTATATTCTGATAACCAATCCTTCTGATATTTGATAATCATATCCCTCTAATCTCTTATCTCCGATCATCATTCCCCTCTAACTTCCGAGTTCCGATAATCCACTCACCTTCGATATCCTGACCTGATACACTATTTAACAGGAGTTCAATAAGATATTGCATTTGCTCCATATCGCAACCTCCCAATATCTATGTTTTTAATTTGTGCCCATTGTTAAAAGTTCTGATATCCGTTTCTCCAATAGCACTCAGCTCTTGCCACTTGTCACTTAAAGGGGTTGTTGTCATATTAATTGAGAAAAACTACTTGTTTTTTCTATTGGTTTTGGGCATAATTAGAGTTTGATTACAAAGTTTGTTTTACGCCAAGGATAATTATATTTTCTATTATAACAAAGATTTCCAAATAAGGCCAGTATTGAAATAGATCCAGTCTATCACCAATGAATTCCTCCAGATGGTAAAAGGACATTGTAATAAAAGAAATTTGTTGAATCAGATGTTCCTCGCATGTAATTTCACCTATCAATTTGAAACAAGCCAGAGACAAGCAAGATCATCTTATCTGCACAAACCAAACTGGGCAATATGCTCCACTGTGGTCATCTACATTTGGCTAGAATCCCAACCGAAGGAATCATTTTGTTTCAATCATTGAGAAATATAGGGGGATTGTTAATATTCCACTATGTATAAATACCCATCTCTGATTATGAGAAAGGGGGATTTGAATCCAAGAGAAAATAGGCAGAGTAATACTAGAGCTAAAAACTTGTTTGTATATAAGGAATTAAGACTCATTTGCACTATTGTAGTGAGATCAGATCTATTTGTTCAGACAAGGAATCAATTTAGAGACAATAGATGACCTGCACTATTGTAATTCTATGATGTTTTATGTAATTGATTCATTTTTATAATAAGATTTATTTCTGTAATCAGATGTACAACACTATTACTTGCTCTATTATCGAAAATAAATTCTTAGATTTCAAATTCATTTATGGAGTATGAGTATGTATGTGGTTTTTCAGCACTACTGTTCACTATTTATTGAAATGCTCATTTAGAATTTGGTTAAGCTATCTTGTAGGGTTAATCAAAAATGAGATTCGAAATTGTAACTTGTATAAGGATAGACCTTTATCTCCTTGAGCTGCTAGGTATCTAATAGTTTAATCTTACAGGTGTCCTACTTTCTACATTTCATGTATTCGAACTATTCCATTATTGTGGCATGAATATTTTTGTCCTTATGCATTTGTTTTATTAGGAATTGGAGATGTTTGCAGTTGGATGTCTGTTAACTATTTAATGGGAATTTATTTGTATACATTTTGTCAAACAAGGATTAGATCTTGGAACTATTTCCCTAATCTATTTCCTTTATCTTATTCTAATTTCAACATACTTGTGTTTCTTTTCATGTTTTTTTAGATTACTCTTGATTGAGAGAAGGACTAATCCTTTCTTTAATCAAGATATGTCTAGCATTAGATGCATCTTAGATTATACTTTTCACATAGTTCTACTTTCTGCATCCTAGAAGTCCCCTCATACAAGGGAAACCTTTAGAGTGGTTTGGTTGGGCCATAAAGTCGGCCTGAGGATCACTTTCCTGCCTGATCAACAAGAAGAGTTGATATGATGTCTCTTTTCTATTGGAAGGTGAAAGTCATACTTTAAGTTAGTAGAGATAGAGAGAGTGTAACTAGACCCAATTGAATGAATCATAACCACCATTTCAATAGAAAAGGAATTGTTTTAAGTTCCTGAATAGGTGGTCCCCCTTAAAATGTTGAAAGGTCATTTTTTCTGCTCAATAGGAACATAATCACATACATGAGAGGGAAATCACAAATGGTTCAACTAACAACAAAGAATCAACAATTTACCTTCTTCCTACTACAGTGCACAATGAGGGGCCACTTGGTTGTGAAACTTCAATTGTAATCCAAGATGCACTAAAAAAGTATTATGCTTACATTGTAAGCTCTACCCAATTTAAGGTTAAGCTTCCCAACCCTAGATTAAAATATTGTTCCTTAATATCTAATGCACACTTTTTGCTATAAATAGGTTAAACTAACGAAAGAAAATGTTGCTCTTAGTGATGCAGTTCAGAAGCCATCTCTTGTGAGAATGGTGCCAAGCGCTGAGCTTCAAGAAACTTCTTCTAGTCTAGCTAAGGCATCTGCAAATGAGTCCTTGAGTTACATTGTTATGAATATTATATATAATAGTGCTTACCGTGAAGAAAAATGTGTAAAAATTTGCGTATAGTCATTCTTTTGTATTTAAGCCATCCTTTACTTCAATCTTTTGCTTTGTAATATATTTATCACTATACAACTACAAATTATTGTAGGAATTGTGTGCTCTATTTATATCAAGCAATTGCATGAAAATGTTACTCCTACCCAAGTTGAGGAAGAATTCAAGAAGTTTGGGGCAATTAATCCAAATGAGATTCAAGTTAGGAGCAGGTTTGCACACATACCTAGTTTTATCTGTTAGAAACATTTATATTACTTATTATGCAATTGATATCTCAAATTAATCAATCTTGTTCGCAACAAGGAGGATTTTGTTTTGGTTTTGTTGAATTTGAAGAAGCAACTTTAGTCCAAACTTCACTTCAAGTATTTTCACTTTATAAACAAATAGTTAATATCAAGTGTAGTTGGACTGCACATTCTCACATTTTGTATTAATGTATTTATGGGAATCTCATTAAATGATTTCCCTCTTGATTGTACATGCAATTTGTTGCTCTTCATTCACTTTTCATTTCTCAAATAAGAATGTTGGCCTGAATAAAGTATGCATTTGTTTTCATTGTCTTGTAGGATTTTAGTTACCAAATCACAATGTTCTTTGCTCAATTTACATGTCTCTTTTAGCGTGATGCCACAATCATTAGTTTGGCTATAGTTAAGGTTTTTGGACATTACATGTTTAATTGGTTGTTATTAAATGTTATTTGTGTTCCATAATTTGCTGTTAATTGTTATTGCTCATCATTTTACTATTTAGGCATCTCCTATTATAATTAATAGGCATCAAGCATTTGTTGAGGAGAAAAAAACTGCATCTAGCACTTGAGGTGGTCAACATAAATAAACATTTGTTAACGTTGATAATTTTGATCAGTATGCCTTATTTGTGAATTATCTGTTACATTGTTCTTGTGTTGCAACCACTCTTGAATGCCCTTTTCCTGATAGAGGGTGCTTCAAAAATGATGGAATAAGGGTATGTGGGGCCTATGTGTTGAGAAATCTAGGAAATCTAGATTATGTGATTTATTTTAGTTTGTTAACTGCTTGCGATGTATTTTTTCTTATCTTAGTTAGATTAATTTTCACCTTAATTATTATTGTGTTGTTTTCATAAAACAACTACCAAACCATAAAGAATAGTGAGACAAAAGGATACAATATATAAGTGACCATCTAGGGCCAAAACCTCTCCACTTGAGAGGAAAACCCACAAGAATTATTCTCTTCTTTTAGAATCTTCAATTAAGGAATTCTAATACCTATGACCCTTAAATAAGACCCTCTAAGACCAAGTCCCTTGACGAGCTTTCCTTCTAAGAGTTCCTTAGAAAACTACTGCAATTTCGACCTCCAACAGATTATTCAGCCCAACAATTTCTTCTACAACTTTGACCAACAGATTCGACTACAACTTCAACCTCTCCAACAAATTCATATTTTTGACCTTTTATAGCTTTGACCTAGTTGCAACTTCACAACTTAGATGTAACTTTGCAACTTTGATGCAACTTCACAACTTTGATGCAACTTCACAACTTCGATGTAGCTTCACATCATCGATGCTGCTTCACAACTTTGATACTGATTCATAGCTTCGATGCAACTTCAAAGCTTCAATGCAACTTCAGAGTTTCGTCTTGCCTAGTAATTGTATAAACCCTAAAACGCTAGAGAGAGAGTCCCAAAACTTCGATCTTATTCTTCTTTGTCTTTTTATAGCTTCTATCCGGAGGAGTTCGAACTTTTTTGGGAGTGTGTCCAAATGAGGTCAAGTTCCTTCTTATATATAGGCTTTTGAGGGGTACGAATTGCTATCTTTATGCCTACTTGTCCCTTCATGTAGATCGACTTGACCTTTGCACCATGACATGGTATTGGAGGGTCTTTTGACTCAAATAAATTTTCTTTACAATATGTAACATACCCAAAAGAGTATGTCATACATGACAATGACTCAATTGACCTGTAGACCCAATGAGAAGCCCTAGAAGCACTCAGTGGGTACTTGACCCAAAAATAAATTTCCCTTGAGCATGAAACCCATGCCTCAAGGATAACATTAATAAATTTATTTTTCTATTTTCATTAAATACATAAAATCATGATTACATATGTCGTTAACCAAACCTTGTTACATTTTCAACACTCCCTCTTAACTAGGGAGGCATTCGTAATCCATACAAGGTACATGGACATTCTCAATTTGAAGAATTCTCATAAGAAGATTTAGAATGGTAAATAATATGTTTAACATCATACCAACTAGCATTGTCACATAGGAAGGCCTTGACTAACAACTCTATCTCTCCACAAGATTAGAGAAAAATGTTGGCGATAGCAATGACTTATAGACACCATCATCATTGTCTCTCAAGGCACATACCTCTGTTGGCTTTGTGGGGCCTGACCCAGGTTCAACGTTAGTTAGCCAACAAATCCCTACACTACTGGCCCTTTTGGCATTAGCTCACAGAGCGCAGACCGAAGTCTCACCCGAAGAAGTATGGGGGGATGCTGGAACCAAGTTTCCACACCCTGAGATGGTCGTGATGCCAGTTTATACCCTTTGTTCCTACTTTCGCGTAGGTCACTAAGCTTTAGGGCACTGTCAATCTCCCTGTTATTCCAGCCTTCAGTACCTCCATGAAGGTGAACGATTGAACTTTGTGCAGCCTTAACCCGTGATCTAGGTACTTTCGCGCTGCTATGACAACTTATTGTATAGGTTCCCAAAGTATCTTAAGTGTTTTACTTATCTTACTAATCAACCATAGGTAGCGTCGTCTAAACTGATATCCTTACTTGTGTTTAATTAACCAATACAATCACATACATTTGCACATCACATGAACATTGTAAATTAAACCCAAAACACAATATAACTAGATGCATTAACAAGAAATAAATACGCATAATTTGTAGAATACTTCTCTTTATTGATATCTCCAGATTAATACAGACTCTATCTGCCTTGCACACACACCTGCAGGGGTTTGCACATGTAGCTGCAAACTTCCACCCTAGGCCTCTGTGCACTCAGTTGCAGACTTCCATCATAGGCCTCTGTGCACTCAGCTACAAACTTCCACCTTAGGACTCTACGCACTCAACTGCAGAGCCTCTACCTACGCTAAGACCCGAGAACACTTAGACTCCAATGATTAACTCCTTACTTCATTCTTCAATATCTACTTCTAGCTTCTTAGAGCTTACTTACTTAGCTCATTTTTATACAATCCCATGGTCTGCAGACCATGGGTGGATCTTTACAACCAACCTTACACTCTACAAAATAAGGGTGGACAACCCTTTATGACTCTTGACATATTCGCGTTCTGCGACCACAAAATGCAGAGACTTTACAACTTTATTACAAAATTGTCCCAAAACATGGGCTTTTAGCCCCAAACTATCCTTAGGGGAACCTATTCCCAATAGGCCCCCAACAAAAACATGGTGACTTGCCCTCGAGTCATGCTGTGGGTGCGGAGATCTTGGTGCGAAGACCTCCCAGCTCGACCTGTATGATGACAACCTTGGCGGTGCACTGTACAGTAGCTTGCTTCGCTTCTTCAACCAACTGCTCTGTCGCTGGTCATGAATGGTGAACCTGAAGCTTTTGTTGAGTTGCTTGTAGATTAGCAAGCTTGCCTTCAATAGAGGCCATGACCAAATAAGCCTCATCCAACCAAGGTTTTTAATGTGCCATCAGTACTGCCTCTTTGTGCTGCACTACATCTACCTATTCTTTCAGTGCTTTAGCCTCCTCCAGCTTCGCCAGTCTCTATGTGAGAGCAATGGTGCACGCTGTACCTTTTACTTCATTGTAGTGCTGCTGCAGTTCTCGTGCCTATGTCTCTAGTTGCTGTACATTAGGATCCTCCTGCAGGCTCGTCAGGACCTCAAATGATTGTTCAAAAAGTTGTGTGCAGTCTACTACTGCACTGTCTAGTGTCGCTATCACCTCTGTGACAACGGTTACACACTGCTCCTTTACTTTTGGTGGGGTTGAAGGCTGGGCCTTAAACTATTATTTTGCAATCTATAGGTTCAGCTCAAGCTAAACCCTAGCAAATTCTGTGTGAGCATTGCACACCCCTGTAGTAAGCTTGCAAACGCGTACCTCGACCAGTTATTCCTCGAGAATGGCCAACTCAGGGACCATTCGGCATGCCTTCTCCATGACCTAAACTATACGCTTGTTTCGTTTAGTTACATCGGTCATGAAGGTGAAGGTAGAGTCTCGCTGTGGGGTCAACTGCACATTTTTGATCTGCTGTTCATTGATTACCTTCACAGTACGATGTTTGTGGGCCCTCAGCTCCATGATCACTCCATTCTGTAGTAGGTGGAGCACCTTGCTAAGGAATGCTACCAAGTTCAACCCCACTCCCTTGAGGGCATTGACAGTGGGCCTGTCAGCTTCATTTTCAGTGGTCAGTGCTCCATCCAGCAGCACTATCGCTTGGGAGACCGTTTCATGAAGCATCTCAGCAGCTTCTGAAATACCGATATCGAGGCTGGTGGACACCGTGATACCCTATGATGCACAGGTTTTCAGCTCCTGCAGACCCATATGGATGGCTCCCAATAGTATCTTCTATTGCTGTTCAAACTGCTGTAGTGCCTCCATGGTGATATCCTGCACTCTGTCTCCAATGTCATGCAAATCTCCCTCTGTGACAGTGATTGGGTCCAGCGACGCTTGACTGGCCTTGGATTTCTTCCTCGACCCCACTTTCTCTTGTTCCCTTGGATGCTTGATGTGGTCTAACATCATCTGCGAGTCCACACCATGCTGATCTATTTGCTCGTCTGTTTCTTCCTTTGTTTGGGGTGAAGGCGACCTCACGCCTTTGTTAGAGCCATGCTTTATTTCGCCTGTCTAATTTTCCATCTGCTAGGTAGCATCGTGCTCTACCTAGGATTTATTAACGAAATCCTTCTTCCTTTTCTTAGCTAGTTGTGCCATCTTGAGCTTAGCCTCCTCCTTTTTTCACTACGCAATAGACTTGCTTGACCCCACTGCGAAGTTTGAGGTAGTGTGCCACTCTGCCGACCAACGATCTAGAACTACATCAATTGCGTCATCCGTTGCCAAGTAAGGCAAGTCATACCATTTCTACTTAGGGTCCTTCTGTGCCTTGATTAACACATGGTGAAAGTTTGCCTTGAACACTACGTACCCCTATAGGTTGGTAAACACAGTAGGCAACAACCACAGTTTGTGAGTAATAGCCATGCGGATGTTCATTTCTATCAAGTTCTAGAAGATATTGCTATCATTGATGTGTGGAGCATCCTTGGTCACCCACAATGAAGCGTACTTTGCTGCTTCTGGCAGGTCTAGTGCGATCGAGGGGAATTGATTGTCTTTCGGCAGCTCCCAGGCTACCAGCATAATAGACATCAAGAGCCACGAATAGTGTAAGGTCTTGCTGAGCTCCTGTGCCTCGTAGCAGTTCGTAAGGAACTCATCGTAGAGATAACGCGCCCAATTAAACTGGACTCCTTCATCGCATTGGGTTGCAAGAGCGACGACTAGTGCTGACACTTCATCTGCACGACTCTTCCTCATAACCTTTCCTACGAAAATTTGTGTGGCCACCTCGACTACAGGGTCACAGATAATCGAGATGGCATAGCCTCATGACTTCTTCACGAGCTTGAATTTCTCCTTCATGGCCTCCACAAGAGTCTGCTCGCCACCTTTTTCGCCAAACATCATGGCCGGAGTTTACCCTGTGTGTGGCAGCCGTGTGATCCTATGGATCAATCTGTTGGTGATTGGTATCAACTCCTCCAACCACAGACCTGCCTTGTCTACTCCCCTAAGTCACTTTCGCGGTTCTAATGCAGTCATCTTGGTGGTTGTGTCAACAACGCGACGCATTAGTTGCTCTGTTGCCAAGTGGGGGAAATTTTCATGATCAGCTAAGTCCCAATCTTCCAGTTTTAATAGAGGAACCCACCCCAAGCATGGTCCTTCAAATACAATCTCATTCGGTAACAGAGGGGTGTGCAAGGTGACCTTGCTCTTGTTAATGTCGTTTGGTACCTTGGTCTTGCCCTTGCACGGAGGGACATACTCGGGTAACTTAGTGATAGGTTCAGAATGCTCAACTTCAAATTCCTCCACTTCTACCCCCATGTCCTCATCATCCATCAGGATGTCCTCAATTTCTTCCTCCTCAGCTCTAGGTTAATGGTTTTTCCCTTTTCCTATGTAGTGGGCTTGTCCTTCTGTGGGTTTTTTCTAGGCGACGCGCACACCAATATCATAGCGTGCTTGCCCTTTTTATCCTTCACACTCTCCTTGGTTAGGGTTAGCTTTGGTCCAGGTGTCTGTGGTGATTTGGGGACTTCAGCTTATACCTATGCAACCTCTAGAAAAGCTCCCTCTATCTCCCTAACAACCTTCGACACAGACCCCTCAACTGTCACTGCTTCAATGCTCATAGCTTCTGTGAGCATCGACATGATGCTATGCAACAACTCCTATGTCTCCTTTGGCAATGTCTCAAATACTAAACTTGCTAGAAAAGATTAAAAGTTTTCGCAGTTCATGTGCGCCTGAGAGCTCAACAACTTAATCTTAGAATGCCAAGTGTTTTTCACTGGGCAACCACCTGTAATTTATAGGCACTTTCCAGTTCAAATTCGATCGTTCCCCCCCACATTCGGTTCATTAATGCTGGACTGGCGGTACATTTCCAAGGATCCCACCCATAAAGTTTGTCTTAAATGCTAGCTTCCCGCTCCATTTGGTCGCACTCTTACCGTTAAATCATGAATAGTGACTTTAACGGTCACTTTCTGGCTAACCTGCACGATTTCTCCCTGGGTAGTGCAACTCTTTTTGCAATGTTGTGAACCCTATGACATTTCCACATTCTGCACAATCCTCCAATCATGCAGTTCCCCAAATTGGGAAGTGTAGTTCATAGTCCCACACCTCCTTTCAGTTTCCTAGAGCACTAAGACTATGCTACCCTCATATAGTCACCTGGCCAGATCACCAGTGTATGGATTCAATCAGTTGCCATTCACCTTTCCTGGGAAGGGATCTCCATTCAATTTAACCAACTGAACTACTCTACTATCAATAATCTCCTTAATGACATAAGGCCCTAGCCAATGCATTCTGAACTTCCCTGGAAATTTATCAAACTTACTGTCATATAACAAAACCAGATCATTTACCTTAAAAGTGCACAATTTAATGTGCTGATCATGCCATGATTTTTGGAGCTCCTTTTGTACCTGTTGGTGAAATACAGCCAGAAATATTTCTTCCTCAAGCTCAAGAAGCTACGCAAGCCTCTCTTCTAGGGCTCCGCGATTCATCATACTCGTGAGTGTTGTTATGCACAAACTAGGCACAATGTATTCCATGGGCATCATTGCTTCAACACCATATACAAGCCTAAAGGGTGTCTGCCCAGTCAACTTTTGCATGTTGTTCGATAGGCCCATAGTACTGCGGGTATGCACAGGTCCCAATCACTTCATTGAGTGTTGCAAACCTTGGTCAAGACGTTCTCTAGCACCTTATTGAATGCTTCCATTGTCCCATTAGCATGTGGGTGATAAGATGTGTTTTTCTGGTGATGCACCTGAAATTCCTCCGTCAGCATGTTGATCATCTCATTCAGAAAGTGCGTACTACGATCACTCATCAAAACCTTTGGACACCCAAATCACGTCAGTACATACTCAAAGAGAAACTTCACAGCAGTCGCACCTATGCAGTCTTTCGCTATGCCTCTGCCCATCAAGTCAAATACTTAGTTGCAGTGATAATGTACTATGCTCCCGTCATCTTCCCTTGGGGCTGAATGGATCCCACAAAATCTATGGCCCATTTCTGGAAAGGTTGTAATGTCATCTGTGGGTTCAAGGGAAGCTCATCTCTTTGTGATGGCTTGCTAGTTCTTTGACACATGTCACACGCCCTATAGTAGCCTTTGGAATCTTGATGGAGGGTTGGCCACCACAACCCTGTGTGTAGAATCATTTGCGTGGTCGCTCTTCCTGCATAATGGCCTCCCGCGGCCACTGCATGAGCGTCTTCAAAGATACTGCTTCTTTCAAATTCTGGTACATATCACTGCAATACTTCATCATACCCCATTTTGTACAAATGTCTAACAATAACAGAAAAGTCTGCCGCGCACACCACTAACTCCTTTTTCTGCTGGGCGGTGTAGCCTTCCAGGGTAGTTCCTATCATTAGGAAGTGTATGATGTCTTCAAAGTGACCATCCATGACAAGCACTACAAAGAGTTGCACGTCAGGCAATCCCTCCTCCAAATTAGTGGGCTCTTCCCAAGTTTCGATGCACAACAGATGGTTTGGTCCTGCGTTCAGTCATCCAGGCTTCACAATAACTTCAAAATCATACTCCTGGAACAATAATAACCACCTATAAATTCCTCCCCCATCACAGGCTTATTGACTAGGTATTTCAACGCAGAATGACCCGTATACATTTTAAAATGTCCATCCAGAAAATATTGTCTAAACTTCTAAAGCACATATACCATGACTAATCCTTCGCGCTCAGTGGTGGAATAGTTCTTCTCAGCCTTGGATAGCCTCTTGCTTGCAAACACTATAGGATGGTCCAAGTCACCCCCGTCGACTTGTGTCAGTATTGCTCCTATTGCTATACATGACACGTCTACATGTACATGAAATGCCTTCTTCCAATCCGGGAAGACTAAAATCGGCGCGATGACCATTTTTCCTTTCAACACATCCATTATTTTCTAACAGTCCTCGTTCCAATAGAATGTGACATCCTTTTTCAATAGCTTTTCCATAGGCGCGATGATCATGACATAGCCCTTGATAAACTTCCTGTAGTACCCAGTATGTCCCAAGGTTGCACGAAGTTGTTTCACACTCCTCGACGCCTCCAAATTAAGTATCACTGCGATCTTTGCGGGATCTACCATCAGTCCCTATCTACAAACCACATGACCCAGCAGAGTCCCAAAAGGAACACAAAACAAACATTGCTTCAGATTGAGCGCAATCTGGTACCTTTGACAAGTATCTAGCATTAAGTGCAAACTGGCCACATGGTGTTTTACTAACCCAAACGTAGTCCAGTCATCAAAGTACACCTCCAAAAACTTATGAACGAAGTCTTTGAATGCAGTAATGACTACAAGCGAAAAAATCATAGGCGCATTTTTCAATCCGAAAGGAATTACAGTGTACTGAAACCATCCTCATTTAGTCGCAAAGGTCGTCTTGCTTCTATCTTCAAGTGAGATTTTGATCTAATGGTACCCAGAAAACCCATTAGTGAAGGAGTATGCTTCCTGGCCACCTACATTATCCAATACCTCATTAGTGAATAGATTCATGAAAGGATCATGCACGCAAGCGTCATTCAACTTCCTAAGATCTACACATATCCTTATTTCATCCTTTTGCTTCTTTTCGTATACCACCATTGGGCTCACCCAATCAGATTCTTCTACGGGCTCAATGATGCCTATCGTCAGCATCTTATCTAACTCTAAGCAGACCTTCTCCTTATACTTTGGATTGAGACGGTAAGATATTTGCTTAACCAGCTTCACATCAGGTTTTAATGTAATCTTCATAATGCCTAGGTCTCCTATTATCCCCTTTAACTCCGTAAACTTGGTAGGGAACAAATCCTGGTATTCGCGGAGAAATTTGGTTACCTTATCTACCATCGCGTCATCACAACCTTGTTATCATGTAACAACTTCATGCAGGTCTCTAGGAAGGTCACACGCATAGAAGGGTCCATTTCTTGATCAGGCTTATCCATGCTTCGTGAGGTAGAGGCCTCAGCAAAGCTCTTCTTTGCTTCCATCAATGTTTCGTGTGCACGCTCCAAATCAAATTCAGCCTCCTTCACCAGAGCTTTGCGAACCCATGTGATGTCTTCAGGTTGTTTCCCCTTATCATTGCTAGTTGCAATTCCACTTCAGAGCACTATATTCACATTCAAATCCTCTTCGTGAGGCTCAACCCTCATCATTTGCAGGTTCTGAGTCGACTAAGGTGGTAGCACCCCTTTGTCGCGTATCTTCGCTATCAGTGTAGGAAAGTATTCTATCTCATGATCAAACTAAGTACAATATTTGCATGATGGACGCGTTGGGTTAGTGCATTCATGGGCATAATGTCCTAGTCCTCCATAGTTGTAACATATTAGTTGTCCCAGACCTCTACTAGGTCCTCTTCTGCCTTGGCCTCGTCCGCGCCCCTCAAAGCCTGTTCAAACCATCCCAACGCTTTGGTTAGGAGGTCATGTTTTCTACCTAGAATCTATAGGCAAGTGTTTTTTCCATCATCAATTCATAACTTTGGAAGTTGCACTCATCATGCCCTACTGACCTGCTGAATTTTCCGAATAGTTGTTGTTGTGTTTGTACCAACTTCTGTAGCAAATGGAAATTATCAGTTGTATGTTTCCCTACTACCTGACATATAGTGCACCACAACGCAAGCCCCGCACTCAATTCTTCTTGGGCTTCTGGTCTCAAAGGCATTAGTCCTCCTCTTGCAATATAGTTCGCAAAGATCATGCAATGGTCTTTTTCATGCCCCTGACATTTACATTTCAAGAACTATATCTCTTCATGCACCTTCTGTCGAACTGTTTTGTCTTGCTTCAAACTTTGCATTTCAAGGCTAATATTTTGCAACTACACTTGGATCTGCTGAACCCCTAGATTTGGATCTTGGATTGACAATTCATGTAGTCTTATGGCAATCTCCAAGGCCTCTGTCTGAGTCGTAATCTTCTGTTGTGACAATGCAACTTTTAGGTGAGGCAGGAGCAAAGCTACGAACCATTCGCGGTGCTGTCCATCTGTTAAGTTCATATTAGCTTTGCGGATTTTGCACTTCAATCTCTGATCCAATCCCCAAGGTGTCTCGCTTGGTTTCATCATGATTTCCTTGAACCCCACAATCAACCGTGCCTCAGATTTAGGCCTAATGAACTCTTTCTTCAGTGTGGTTTGGATTTCTGCCAAGCCAGCGTTTGGGTTATCATTAGAGTACTTGATGTACCAAGTTAGCACACGATCATACAAAGCACTAACCAATGTTTCCTTCTTCATGTGATCATCTGTGATGCCTTGAGATTCCCATACAACTTTCATGATGAACCAAAACTAGTCTGGGTCCTTATTTCCAAAGCCCTTAAACAAAGGAAACTTCACTGAATTTGCCATGTTGAACTGCGGTGGAGGTGGTGGTGGTATGGGTGAAGTCGCAGGTGACGGTGGTGAAGTGGGAGGTGGTGTAGGTGGAGGTGGCAGTTGTGGGAATCCTTGTCTTATTAACTAAACTGCACCTGAGGGAGAAGCCTGCGCTACTCCCTCTTCGTTACCCAATGATGATGAAATTAGTGGGCTATATTCAAGACCCTTTCTTCCTTCATTTTTATAAATCTTTCCACTTCACATAGCTCCAAACATCAAGGTAACTGCATAACCCATTTTTCACACAATAACATCTTAATCCAGGTATTTAAAGACTTAAAGTACTTACCTCATGAACCTTTGAAAAAGCACCTCTCCGCCTCATTGTAACTAACTAAGGTATCAATGGGTAATTCAGTCACAAATCCTCCTATGATGTGATCAAGCCAATGATTGACAGCACATACGACCTTATCCTCAAAGGCTTCCATTCTATGTACTAACTCCAAGGTCTAGACAATAGGACCATCAAGTCTCCACCTTCCTTGGCTATCAGCTAGCTTCGTGATCCACTCGTATAACTCAACTAAAAAGGAACAAAAAAAGATCTCGTGGATTCCTATATACAGGTACCTGTCCAGCCACTGTTCCTTTGTCAATCGTGGATTTCTATTCTCCTGCATCGCGTATTCCTGGATCTTCCTATCCAACCAATCTTCGACCTCTTTCTTAGTTGGATTCTAGTGATACAACATCACACATCTCTTATGCAAATATTGGTCCCATTAACGGAACCATTTGTTGGATTTGGGGGGCCTGACCCAGGTTCAACATTAGTTAGCCAAACAAATCCCTACACTACTGGCCCTTTCGGCATCAGCCCACGGAGTGCAGACCAAAGTCTCACTTGAACCAGTATGGGGGGATGCTGGAACCAAGTTTCTGCACCCTGAGATGGTCGTGATGTTGGTTTATACCCTCTGTTGCTACTTTCGCGCAGGTCACTAAGCTTTAGGGTTTTGTCAGTCTACTTGTTATTCTAGCCTTCAATACCTCTATGAAGGTGTACGATTGACCCTCGCGTAGCCTTAACTTGCAATCTAGGTACCTCCGCACTGCTATGGTAGCATATTGTATAGGTTCCCAAATTATCTTAAGTGTTTTACTTATCTTGCTAATCAACCACAGTTAACACCGCATAAACTGATATCCTTACATGTGTTTAATTAACCAATATAGTCACATACATTTGTGCATCACATGAACATTGTAAATTAAACCCAAAACACAATATAACCATATGCATTAACAAGAAATAAATACACATAATTTGTAGAATACTTTTCTTTATTGATATCTCCAGATTAATACAGACTCTATCTGCCCTGCACACACAGCTGTAGCGGTCCGCGCACTCAGCTGCGGACTTCCACCTAGGCCTCTGTGCACATAGTTGTAGATCCTCTACCTATGCTAAGACCTGAGAACACTATTGAAAAATGGCAACAAGAAATGCCAAAAATAGAAGTGCTAAAAATAGCATTGCTAAAAATAACATTTTGGGTACTAGTGTTGGATTGAGCAATAGCGAACAAAAAATGGAAGTGCTAAAAATAACATTCTATTTTTAGTAGTTCATGATGGATTCCTATTTTAGTCAGTCCCTGGAATAAACATAGGAAGTAAAATTCGAATTTGAACTTAACAATTGTTTGAAAATAAATTAATTAATTCACCATGAGTTAATTAGTTGAGAAAAATCAAACATGAAGTCTATGTGAGGACATGCAACAGTTTCTCCATTAATTGAGGGATTTATCCATCAGTTAAAGAGATAAGGATGAGTTCTAATTTGAGTAGTAATTAATTGGCTCAGTTAACTGAGTCAAGTTAAGTTAGATTGATTTAAACAATTTGTTTAAATTAATGTCAGTTCAGTTAGTTAATGCTTGCATGCATGTAACTGCTATTCTTCAAAAAACTGAATATTCTCTAATGAATAACTCATGCATGTCAGTTCAGATAGAGACCCAGTTGAGATCAGAGAAGGGACAATGTATTATCAGTTGGATGAATATTTTTCCTATAAAGGAAGCTCATCCATGATAAGGATTTATCTCCTTCAGGACTGCGTAGTTGGATCAGAGGTTAGTGAGTGTGTAAAGAGGCCAATTCACACAAGTGGCTGCATTGGACCCCAATCAAAATTGAGCAAAGAAATAGGAGGTTTGGAGAGTAGACCAGAGGTTAGATAAGGGCCTTTGACTATCTATGAGTAGCAGAGGTATTGCAGAGAGAGAAGGATAGCTTTTGAGCTGATTCTTTTTGTAATACTGGCTATATTTCCGCTTGTATGATAATACGGAGATGGGGTTTTAGGCTAGTGCTTTCCCCAGGTTATATCTTCTATGTTATGTGTGATTGATTCCTTCTTATTAGTTATATGTGTTCTTATTGGTGTTGCTTAAATTGATTAAGCTTCTGTTGAATTAATTGTAGAAGTAGATCAAGTATTTTGCTTTAGTATATTGCGTTATCAGGTGATCTACAGGTGGGAATTTCTACAAACACTTAGACTCCAATGCTTAACTCCTTGCTTCATTCTTCACTATCTACGTCTAGCTACTTAGAGCTTACTTACTTAGATCCTTTTTATACAATCCCATGGTCCATGGACCATGGGTGGATATTTACAACTGACTTTATACTTTACAAAATAAGGGCAGACAACCCTTTATGACTCTTGACTTTTTTGCACTTCGCGATAAAGAAATGCGGAGACTTTACATCTTTATTACACAAATTTCCCAAAACATGGGATTTTAGCCCCAAACTATCCTTGGGTGAACCCCTTCCCAACAATCCCACCCAAATGTTCACAGGGTATGTCTTCCAAGGACTATTCTTGTCTTGGATTCTCAATCCTCAAAGAATATCGATACTCTACGACTACTCTTATCTTGGATTCCTTATCTCATCCTCAAAGAATATTGAATGCTAGATGCTTACCCAATCCTCAATTTTTTCATCCAAAGTGAAGAAAAGAATGATGTGTCTATCTCTCCCTCTCAAATAGGGAGGATATACCCATTCCTATAAAAGGAATGTACCAAAGGTCCCTCTAACCCAGGGACTTGCTTCGAGAAACTTTCTTCTTTAGGTGGAGATCAAGGGACTGTTAACTTCTTATGGGGATCCTTATTTTAAATTTCATGAATTTCATCTGTATCATTATGGAGCCTTCATATTTTGGGAATTATTCATAGGGCATCGACCATCCATCATTTTCCTTCACAAACCATGTCATTCATCTCATGTTGGGACGGGGTCCCCTAGGTCAAAGTTTGATAAAGTATTATAAGTTTCTGCATTTTGAGGAGGGGAGCATGAGTAGTGCATGTCACTAGGAGTTAAGGGGCTTAGGAAGGTGAAGGCTCCTTAGTTTTTGTATTGTTTTAAGATCCTCCATGGTTTGCAGACCATGGTATTGTAATAGAGAAGAGTATATAAAAGGGTGTCTTAGCGAGTCTAAGGATATATAACTTAATGAATGGAATGGGATTTTGATATGTTATGAGTCTGTACGATCTTTCTATGTTTTTGACAAAGGGGAAGGCTCTTACAGTTGAGTGCGTGGAGACCTTGGTCAGTCCGCAATTGAGTGTGCGGGCCCTGCAGTTACATGCACAGGGTCTAGAAAGTTTGTATAAGGAAGATCTGAAATAATAAAGGATATTTGAAGCAATTACGTGTCTATGTTTATATACTTGTGTATTTTTTGTATTTACGCACAATCGAATGACATTTATCTGTATTTTGTCTTAAGTACTTTGCAGAGATCTGGATTTACTATTATATGTTATTGTTGGCTTAGGGGGTCTTGACCAAGGTTCATAGTTAGTTGCGCCAACCAAAAAAACCCTACACTTTTGGCCCTTTTGGCAATAACCTGCGTAGCGTAGGTTGTAGTATCACCCGAGGCTATATTGGGGGATGCAAGAACCAAGTTTTTGCATCCAAATACTAGTGTGATGTCTTTTAGTGCCTTGGATTTGCTTCCGTGTAGGTCGATAGACTTCTAAGGATTTTTACTGTAACTAAGTTAAATCTTCCTCCAGACCTTTGCAGAGGTCTATGATTAGTCCTTGTTGACCTTAAACGGTCAATTTACTTACTTTCGCACATCAACAAGCAACCCTAGATCAGATTTCATGTAGATCTACTTGATTCATCAGAAAACATAAGAGAAATAGCTTCTAACTTCATGGAAGTGGATAACCATTAATTTCATATATTATTAACACATATTCAGTGAATTTGTGTAGCATTCATTCAATATTTCAAAAAACATATCATTAGTCGACAACATATAACATAAACATGTTTAATGGAAATACTCGGTAATTCTTCAAAAAGTTGTCTTTATTGATCTTCAATTCACTGATTACAGACTCTTCTACCTTATGCACATAGCTACAGGGGTCCGCACTCATTTGTAGACTCTACCCAGGCCTTTTGTGCACTCAGTTGCAGGGGCCTTCCCTTCTTCACCTAAGCACAGGAAGTAGAGCCTTCCTTCCTTAGCACTTGCCCAAGAGAATAAAAACTCTTTAATGTACCCAATTCTCTATCAAAGGTTATCTCTAAGAATATCTAAGACTCAACTATTTATAACTTTTCTAATACAATACCATGTCCCCTAGCTCATGGGTGAGTCTTCAAAATTGACCAGAACAAGGGGCTAAGACCCCTTTGACTCTTATCTATCTACGTGCTCCGCATCCACATTTCACGGATACTTTACATATTTTACAAAATTCTTTACAAAAATTGGGTTAAATTAACCCCAAAACTACCCCTAGGGACCCTATCCCAATAGGCCCCAACACAAAGATCATGACTTTCCCTCGAGTCACTCAGCTGGCGCCGCGATCTTGCAGCAAATATCTCCCAACTCAACCTGTATTATTGCAACTTCTGTAGTGCTCTATGACACTGCCTACTGTACTTCTTTGACCAATTTTTTAGTTGTTTGCCCCTCCATTGCGAGGTGCATGGTCCTTAGTGTTTGCTGTAATCCTTTGAGCTTCTCCTAGAGTGATAGACTAAGATGACATGCTTGCTCTAGCCATAGCTGCAATCTAGCCTTCAGCAAGGCATCCTTCCGTTGTAAGTCCTCCACCTGTGTAAGCAGCTGCTTTCCCTCCTATAGCTTGGCGAAGCATTGCGCTGGCACCAAATTTTGTACAGTTGTTCAGACCTTATCATATTGCCACTGCATTTCTCGAACATCCGTGTTCAGCTGTTGCAGGGTCGGGTCCTCCTGCAAATTTGTCCATAACTCCATTGCTGCATCAAACATCGAAGAACAATCATTAATTTAAGTGTCCAGCATAGTCATGCCCTCCTTTATTGTCACTCCGTGCTGCTACCAGACCTTTTGCGGAGTTGTTGGTTGCAACTTCAACTGTAACTCTGCTATTTGTATCCTAAAATCGAAAGTCACCCTACCGACTTCCCCTTTGAAGCCCATACTGCAATAGCCAATTTCCTCGCTTTCGCTGAGGCCTCTGCATCCTCTGGTATATTCAGCTCAGGCACTGACTTGCAGGCCTGATCAAATGTTGTAACCAGGTTCTAGCATTGTGTCTGCAATTCCTCCTGTTCCTTCAGTGCTTGAGTTTTTTTTGCGAAAAGCTTCTTGTTGTTAAATTTAAACTCACCGACAATGGTGAGTGTGTGCTATTATATGACCTTCAACTCATCTGACACCCCTTGATGTAGCACATGAATGGTCTAGAGCGACAGTGTGACAAGGTTCAATCCCATATCCTTCACTGTGCTAAGCACAACGCAATCCTCGTTAGATTCAATGTGGACTAACCCATCTGGAAAAGAAATGACACTGGAGATCCAGAGTCTGTTCAATCTCTGTTACTACGCTACTTCCCTATGTTAGGCTCAATTTCACTCCACTCACCTGCCCGACACCCACCTGTATCCTATTGGCCTAGATCTTCATCTTGCACAGATCGTTTTGGACACTCCCTAACATCTGCATGTATTGCTGCTCAAATTGTTACAACACCTCCATTGTTGTGTCCCATATCTTGTCCTCAATCTCGTCGAGATTTCCTTCAGTCAATACCATGGGATCAATATGTGTCTACTTATCAAACTTATGCTTCTTTCATTGTCCACCCATTTGTTCCTATCTCTTCCTCTTCAGGATGAAAGGAGTGCTCTGCTCCTCACCGCTGCCTCCTCCCTGCTCTAATAGTTCTTGCTTGTCAGTGTGATGTGAAGCAGAATTGCCACTCTCCTCTACATCTTGCCACTCTTTCTCTTCCATATGTGCCTTCTCCACAATTTCCTTAGCAGCTTCCTTCTTCTTTTGTTCAGTGAGGGTGTGCACAACTTTCTGAGTGGCTTCCTTCTACTTCTGCGCATTTTTTGGTTCCCACATCAACCATTGTAGGTTTGCTCCACTCTGGTGGCTAATACCATACAAATTCTTGCACATTTGTCTCGGTCACTAAATATGGCAATAAATTCCAAGTTTCCTCTGGGTCCTTTCATGCGTAGCTTGAGATGTTGAAAGTCAGCCTTGAAAAATGTGTAGGTTGTAAATTGTTCGAACAAGGTTGGGGAAAAACTTGGCCTCTAGTTAACCACCATATGAAGGTCCATCTCCAACATGACCCAGAAAATATCCATTTCCTTTGATTCATGCCGCATCTTTTATAGATGTTACACAGTAATTTGTCATTGTCCTCATCTCAGTCCTTCTGCTGTGTCATGTGTCAAATAAACATGTTCATATCTTCCCACTGATGTAAGAAGACTAAGCAAATGCTCTCTACTGCTGCCAATTGACCCTCATTCCTTTAGTTTCTGCCTTGTCGTGAGTAAAAACTTAATATACGTGATGTTCCCATGTCCATAATAGTCTCATCGCGACTCTGTCACAAGTGTACATCTGTTTCCCATGACGGACAGATTTCTAGACTCGGCACAAGGTTATGAGTTGTAAATAGTGACGTTGGGTCTACGTGCATTGCCTCCTAGCGATGTCGTCGCAAAGAATTAGTTTACAGCCTGTGACGATCCAGATTGGGTGAATTCATTTCAACAGTCGGCCTTCTAGATGTGTCCAGACTTGGTTGTTGGGATAGTTTGGGTCACCCTTCCCCCTCTGGTATGGTATTTCCGTCATTTGTGTTACCTTCCTTAAGTATGAGCTCCTCCTTCCACATTTCATGGAGACTCCTTCTCCTATAAAATCACTCACCATTGTTATGATCAGCTGGTTTCTAGTTCTTTTTAGTTCTTTTGGTTGGGCAGTGCTGCTAGTGCTTTTGAGTTTGATAGATAGCTGGTGTGGGTGTGACAAGTGTGGGATTGTTGATAGCTTGTGGAAGGTTTTGGAGTGCCCTTAACTTTGTGTTAAAGCTTATGAGTGAGAGAGAGACATTGTATGTTGGGAGATCCAACCTTGAAGAGTGAATTACTGAGAAACATATTGGTTGGACCCTCTGAGAAGGCTTGCGACGTTAAGACTTGGTTGTAAGCTTGCTCTTGATTCATTATTAATACAAATAATGATGTTTTCCTATGGCTTGTATGTAATTTACTTGATAGCTCATGACTTCTTGATTTTGTGAGTAAATAGATCATTGTTGTTTCCCACTTATGTGCTTTGTTGTTTTTCTTGTATTGTTTTAGGTTAATTTCTCATTAGAGAGAAGGAAACGAAAGTTGGAACAGTGCAACGAAACTTCATCAACCACCGGTTTGAGGTAGGCCTCCAACAATGACTGTTTAAGGAAATCAATTTTTGATCTGTCTTTGCTATGACTAGACCCACTCTAGGGCTAGAGGGGTTACCTCTGTCCACAGAGGGAACACTTTCCTGCATCACAAGTTGGCGACTCCACTTGGGAGTCCTTTGTATGTTTTTCTCTTGTTTGCTTTTGCTTGATTTTGAGTTAGTGTCTTTTGGATTTTGGGATTGAACCATCAGTCTTTTGGGTTACCTGGGTCAATCTGGGAAATCCCTTTATTGCCTATGAGGATAGACTGGTCTTTATTTGGGAGTTTTCATTTACCTTTCATTGTTTTTAAGTTCATCACTGGAAAAAGCTAAACAGTCGTTCCAATGTCACGTTGTCTCTGTTTTGGAAGTTTGTGTGTCGTTGAATCCTGTTGCACAGTCGCGACAATTTCAGAAATCGGCCCGTCACGTGAAAGATGTGTACTTTCATGACAATGTCACTCTGTTGCTATGGCTAGTGACTGATCAACACTAGTTGCTGGTGTTACACCCGCGATGATTCCTGTAAAGTTGTTTTTACAACTTTACCTCCTCAATCCATCAATCTTGTTTATCCCCTGTTGTTTCTTGTCTCTCATTAGCTTGTTTTGATTGCTTTTGGTTAAGGTACTATCTCGTTGATTTCATTTGACTGAATCTTGTATTTGTAGACCTCGTGACCTAGCTCTCTTAAGTGTTTCAAACCATTTTCTTGGGTTACTTATCTCTCCAAGGTTCATCTACAACTGTCTTATTGATTTGCTTGAGGCTTTTTTGCTGCTTGTTTTCTTGTAGGTTGATTTTTAGTGTCGATTATTGAACCAATTTATTTTTATGTTGATTTGATTTCTTCACTACCAAGCATAGATCACAATTGCTTGGATCGATCAGTTCACACTTGCTTGTTTGTCTCTTTAAATTCAAAACAAAAAAAATTAAGGGATGCATTCATTTGATATACGAAATTGAAAGTATATGTGCATTTCAAATTTTCATGCTTGAGAAATTGAAAAGCAAACTCTAAATCTTTCATTAGTAGTATTGATGCATCGTGGGATTAGTGTATTGATGCATTGTGTTTCTTAGTGTTTGCATTCACTTTTATTTTCTTGGGAATAAACTTTCTATCCTCCTTTAAGTAGGTGTTCATCGAAATGAAAGATGCTTTACTCATTCTAGCTGCATCCTAGGTTTTGATATACATACGATAAGGCCTGGAAATTGAAACATAATTGAAGATCAACTATAAAATGAACTAAATAAACCTAACAACGCATTGGAACATAATGCACATTATTTAGAGGTCTAGGCTAGAGACGTGCCCTGGCATCATTAAACCTAGTCTCTATTGCTTTCACTTAAGGTTGGGTGATTCCTCCTTCTGTGATCCAATAGCTGCTAGTGCAGACTTGCGCTCCCAATACCGTTGAGTACATATTGAGAGACCCCACTAGGTTATCATCCTATATCCTTAGGAAGCTGTGTCTGCTACCTTGCAAACCGTATTGCACCGAACATAGCATTCGGGAAGATTGACTGCCGTATGGAAAATCCTTGGTTTTCATATGATCGCTAAGGTGTATATGTAGTTTTATGTGTTGTTTGGTAACACTTTTGCCTAGTTCTCCAGAGTAGTCATTTTCGTTCCTTTTCAGACTCCTTAAAAGAAAAGGTCCATCTGAGCACTTGTCCTTCCAGGCTTGTTAAACCGCGAAAGAGATGGAGTCACCTTTTCGTCCTTTTCTCGACTCTTGAAATATGAAAAGATCAAGTTTTGTTCCTACGTCATAAAATTTAGTGCCCATGAAACATTCCTAGTAATAATTAGAGTTCTTTGTTACAGTTTGAGTGTTTTTCAAGTTCGTTCCCTATGGAAACTTTCCCCAAGTCTACCGGCCAAGGTCTTCCCCCAGATGGGAACCCTGTTCTGTTTCCTTCTTTTGGAAATGTTGGTGCTCTGTACATGGAAAAATTGTCTTTGCCTGGGTTAACCATCAGTCTACCCGTTCAGTTGTTTTCAACCTCGGTGGTCCTGAGCATCATGACTCCTGTTCCATTGTCTCCTTCGTCTGAACCATGACACATTGATTCCAAGTTTGAGCCTGTGCCTTCTTCCCCTCTTTCTTCATCTTCATCTCCTACTTCGCCTGGTGAAAGTTTCACATCTAGTAACTAGGTGGCTAAGAAGAAGAAAAGGAAGACAAGGAAGAAGAAGAAGTTGGATAAGCGAGAGGCCACCCATGCAGCTATTTCTTCAAGTACATCTTAGGTTAGAACACCTCCTACTCCTTCGTAGAAGGTTAAGTTTCCTTGTAAGTTGTGCAAGGGCGACCATCTTCTTCGTGATTGTCTTGGAATCCCTAGGATCTTAGAAGTATGGTCTCACAATCTGGCTCATCCCTCATCATCCTCTGAAGCTCATGATGATGCTACCCTATCAACTGGCTGTGGTAAGAAGGAAGGGAAGATTCAATTCCCTTGTAGACTATGTGAAGGCAACCATCCCCTTCCACTTTGTTCATTCATGGATAAAGCTTCCGCCGTTTTGGGAAGCCTTACTGCCTCTTCACCTAAACTTCCCATTGGTTATCAGAGGCTCTCTTCAGACCCTCTCCCGGTTGACAAGGAGATTAACTTAGTTTCTTCTCTTTTCTATCCTCCTCTTTCCGAACCTGGCTGTGCTAAGCATATTCTAGACAAACCATTGGTCGGAGAGAGTGTCGACTTGGATTCACCACCTGTTGATCACTCTATTCTGGAAGAGCATCATGATTCTATTGCTCATGTTCTTCTCGTCTCGTCAGATTCTCCTGAGTCTAAGAACAACCCTCCTATCCCCATTGATCAGGGGCATCCTTCTTCAGTTCCTATAGAGAATGGGGGCAATCATATGATACCCCCACCAAGTAGTTCAGTCGTTTCCTTCAACTGGAGTCATTTGACTGCATTTCGCCTTCCATCCTACGTGCCTTTCCAGATTACTGTACATGCCTATGATAAGACAGTACTTTGCACTATCTTGGATGAGGGTGCATTGGTTAGCCTCATGCCTTTCACTACTTGGCAAGCTTTGGGTTCCCCGCAGCTTGTGCCAGTCGCATAGAATTTATTGGCGTTTGGAGGAACCAGCCAACCTTTGGGGATCCTTCTGAAGTTTCTTGTTACTTTGGGAGGCAAAACCATCTATATAGATGTAATGGTTGTCCAAGGTGCTTTAGATTTTAGTCTTCTCCTTGGCCATGATTATATTTATGCCATGGGAGCTCTCATTTCTTCACTTTTCCGTGTGGTTTGTTTTCCTCACACTGGAAGAATGGTGACCATAGATCAATTATCATTCTTTAGTCCCTCGGTCCCTCCTGTGTAGCCATCATCCCTTATTGGTTCTTTCTTGCAATCAGTGCCTTCCCAGCTGCAAGTCCATTATGTGGCTACCCGTTCCGTCTCTGCATCTGCTGATTATTATGCAGATCGTCTCGTACATCATGTACTGGGGGCATTGGAACCGGATCTGTCATTGGTGTCTAATGACATGTGTTCCTCCCAGAGCATGATTCTTCCATCCAGTGAAGATCTCTTGGGGGTCATGTTTGCATATGACCCATGAACAAGAGTGACAAGCATAGTTCCTGATCTTGTGTCAAGATTGTTAAAAAATGAAATGAGTCCCGAGGATAGTTTGTCCCTATGTCAACCTTGTTAAAAAATGAAACAAGGATCATGAAGCATAGTTCTTTGTCTTGTGTCAAGCTCCTTAAAAAATAAAACAAGGAGTCTTGAGGAAAGTTCTTGATCTTGTGTCAACCTCGTTAAAAAATGAAACACGGGTTATGAGGATAGTTCTTTTATTGTGTCGACCTCATTAAAAAATGAAACAACTCCCTTTCCAAATCGAGTATTTGATTAAGATTTCGCAAAATCCAAGTTGAGTCTTTCCAAGATCTTTAAAGTAAACCTTCATTCCATCCACCTCGTTGAATGCAATGAACCTTGGGGGGCATGTACCTCGATTTGCGTCATTATGCTAGGGGCATGCGAACTTATAACAAGCATAGTTTTTTGTTTGAAGCTTGTGTAAATAGGAAACCGAATCCAAGCGGAGTTCTCCATGGTTCAAGCTTGTATAAACATGAACCCATACACGATTTACATCTCGTGATTGCCATTTTTATCTGCTAAATTCTGCTAGATGAACCTTGGTTGTTTTCATTTCATGATCACCATCTCTTTGGCCGATCATATGCTACACTTGGTTTTTTTTCCTTTCCTGAGGAACTGTAGCGATGAGTGGTTTTATTAGCCAACCTCTTAACCATTACATGTTTTGAGCAATTCCACCATTAGCAGAACCAGTTGCTACCCTTTATACCACTCGTTCCTCTAGGATGAGTCACCTTTAAGCTCTTTTTTGACTCGTAAAAGATGAACAGATTGCCGAGTATTTTTCACTTTTTGACTCGTTAAAGAGAATAAAAATGGCGGTCCACTTTCATCTCTTATCTGACCGTATAAACATGAAAAGATCGCCGGACTTTTGTCGTTTCAAGTTCGATATTGGTTACCAAACGACGTGTCTTTGATCACTTTTCTACTTTTTCGAATCGAGGCCACTAATTATGAAAAGTACTCCTTGATCGTGATGGTCAAGCGGTTCTCTCGAGTATTATTTTATACTTTTTAGGGCTCGAGGGACACAAATTTACGAAAAAGGACCCCCGTGGATTTTTCTTTTCCGTGTCTTTTTCAAACTCTCTTAACATGAAAAAGACTCTGAGTTTCACCTATGTCGGACTTGTTAAACCCTAACGACATTAGATTCATCACCATGAAAAGACTCGAGCTTCTCATCCCTAGGGCTCATTAAAATATTACTAGGTTGAATTCGCCCGAAGGTCGAACTTATATTATAGGCATATGTTATTGCCTTCAAGCATGTTTTCAAACATTATTGGGGTACTCGCCAGCAATGGTAGGGGAAAAATTTGGAAGTCATCATTGGTTACCTGCGATAGTTAGTCACTCTTAAACATCGACACTTTTGCTTCTTGTCGGGTTGGGACATCCACACATCGTCATTTGGCCTTCTAGGATTTTGGGTTGCCATTTTGCCTCATTCCATTTGATCCATGTTGTCTCCATCAAGCCTCTGGTCCCTTGGTACCAAAATGCTGCCATATTCCGAAGTTGTGTCGCTGATATGTTCAAGAGTATAATCCTTCTGTAGTTCACACCCTTACCTCCTCCTATGATACTATGTTTCACCATATATCACTTGTTCCTTATCTTGTGTCATTGATGGGGAAACATTATGGCCCTCCTGCGATGGATCGTCTCCTGTCGACGCTAGCCCATTATCCAGGAGATTGATCTAGAGATCCCCTTCGGTACCTTGGAACTTGCATGCCTCAATGGCAAGTTCTTTGTGCCTAATGATAGACTTTCCTCATTGGTCTTCGATTGGGTGATTCCACGGGTGTTCGACTTCAGCTCATTTTGCACACTTATCGCATTGTACTAGACAATACCTTGAGAGCCATTGACATTATTGGTGGTTTCTCTCGTGCTTGTGAACGGTTTACATCATCTATTGGTAATCAAGAGACTTCCTATCATGTTCGACTTCAACACATCTATTCACATGATAGAATTTGTACTATGGTCGGTTGGGTTTTGAGACCCCAAACTAAGATTACATATGTTTGGGATGCGTGGATTGGTTCGTGATGACATATATGACTCTTTGATGGATGGTTGAGACCATACTTGAGTCTTCATGGATGGCTGCGACCATACCTCTGTCATTCTTATGGTCTTATCAACTGGGTGGGTGTGTCCATACCACAGACCAAGTTTCATATGTCTTCTGGCTTGCTATGCCCATGCCTCGACTATATGTATCTCGCTATCACATATATCAGTTGTACTTGCACCTACAGGATCTTCAAGGTGGTTCAAGCTTAGATAGTTTCGTAAAGCATTTCATCCCTCCCACTCTCTCGGGCTTCATGCTTTAGGGGGCATCTATTACACAATAATTTGTCACTGTCCTCATCTCAGTCCTTCTGTTGTGTCATGTGTCAAATAAACATGTTCATATCTTCCCAATAATGTAAGAATATCAAGAAAATGCTCTCTACTTCTGCCAATTGACCCTCATTCCCTAAGTTTCTACCTTTTCGTGAGTAAAACCTTAATATACGTGACGTTCCCATGTCCATAATGGTCTCATCACGACTCCGTCGCAGGTGTACATCTGTTTCCCGCAACAGTTGGATTTCTAGACCCGGCACGAGGTTATGAGTTTTAAATAGTGACGATGGGTCTACGTGCATTGCCTCCTAGTAATGTCGTCGCGAAGAATTAGTTTATGGCCCACGACGATCCAGATTGGGCAAATTCGTTTCAACAGTTGGCCTTCTGGATGTCTCTAGACCTAGTTTTGGGATAGTTTGGGTCGCCCTTCCCCCGCTAGTATGGTAGTTCCATCAATTGTGCTACCTTCCTTAAGGATGAGCTCCTCCTTCCACATTTCATGGAGACTCCTTCTCCTATAAAATCACTCACCATTGCTATGATCAGCTGGTTGCTAGTTCTTTAGTTTTTAGTTCTTTTGGTTGGGCAGTGCTGCTAGTGCTTTTGAGTTTGATAGATAGCTGGTGTGGGTGTGACAATTGTGGGATTGTTGATAGGTTGTGGAAGGTTGTGGAGTGCCCTTAACTTTGTGTTAAAGCTTATGAGTGAGAGAGAGACATTGTATGTTGGGAGATCCATCCTCGAAGAGTGAATTCTTCATAAACATACTGGATGGACCCTCTAAGAAGGCTTGCGATGTCAAGACTTGGTTGTAAGCTTGCTCTTGATTCATTATTAATACAATCAATGATGTTTTCCTATGTCTTGTATGTAATTTACTTGATAGCTCATGACTTCTTAACTTTGTGAGTAAATAGATCATTGTTGTTTCCCGGTTAAGTGCTTTATTGTTTTCCTTGTATTGTTTCAGGTTAATTGCTCGTTATAGAGAAGGAAACGGAAGCTGGAACAACACAACGTAACTTCATCAACCATCGGTTTGAGGTAGGCCTCCAATGATGACTATTTAAGGAAATCATTGTTAAACTGTCTTTGCTGTGACTAGACCCACTCTAGGGCTAGAGGGGTTGCCTCTGTCTGCAGAGGTAACACTTTCCTGCATCACAATAGACCAGAGTGAGGCGAACCTCGTGGCCTTAGGCAAATCTTCTTTGTGTGGAGGAAATTGGTTGTCCTCCGACAACCTCCACGCAACTAATACGATAGACATCAGAAGCCAAGCATAGTGAAAATTCTTTCTTTCATCTTGGGCTTCTCTGCAGTTCACGAGGAACTCTTGGCAGATATATTTGGACCAATTATACTGCACACCCTTCACGCACTGTGTAGCGAGTGAAACTACCGCTACTGTAACTTTGTCTGCACGACATTTCCTCATGATCTTACCCGCGAACATTTGGACAACAAACTGGACTACCTGTTCTTGAATTGACAAGATTTATTCGTGTGACTTTTTCACTAGACCATATTCCTTCTTCATCTTATCAGCCAGTTCCTTTTCCCCGATTTTCCCTGCAAACTCCTTAGCAGAGTCCACTCCTTTGTGAGGAAACTATGTTATCCTATGGATCCACATGTCGGTTATTGGAATGGGCTGCACAACCCACAAAATCCCATTGTGCACCGGCGCGAGGAGCTAGCGCACACATAACATTTTGATAGGTGAGTGATGATCGTGTGACACTAAAAACAAGTTCGACAACCTCGACTTCAATGCCGTAGACCCACTTCATGGGTTCTAACTATGTAACCCCTGTCTCATCACAATAGATCTTTGTCATGTACTTATGGGTGGCCAGATGTGGAAATTTTTCATGGTCAGTGAGGTCCCAGTCCTCCATTTTCAATACTAGGATGTGCGTGAGCCTAGGTCCTTCAAATGTGACCTGCTCCAACAGTGGGTGAGTGGATACCCAAAATTTTCCAGAATCATGATCTTGGGTCACTTCGGTTTTTCCCCTCTGCGGAGGGATGTACTAAGGAAGCCTACAGATAGGCTCGATTCCCTTAGCATAGACTTCTTCAATACCTTGGTACTCCTCTTCTTCTAAATCCACCACTGGTTTCTTGTCCTTTTTCTCCTTTGGTCGCGCCTCTGGATTCTTCCTTGGTGACATTCGGACCAACACTGACTTCTTATTTTTTTCTTTTGCGACTGAGTGTTTTTCTTTCATGGTAGGTTGCTTCTCTTTCGTGATAGTTTGTTTCAACCTAAGCGACCTTGGCACCGTGGGCATAGTGACCGTAGCCTCCATACTAGTCACTTCAGGACCTGGAGTGTTAGACACATATGCTTCTAAAATTATGCCTTCAACGAGGTTAGTAACAGTCATATTTTTGATAAATCGCTCTCGGGCTACTATAGAATAGTTCACAAATGAAGGGCGCAACACAAATTATTCCCATAACGCACAATTCATATGCTTCATATAGTAAAATTCATCAACAACTCTTAGAATTCAAAGCGTTCTTCGTTGGACCAACGTGCGTAATTTATAGGGGGATTTGAATTCAAATCCGACCATTCCCCCCAAATTATGATAATAAATTCTTCTTTGGTCACATATCTTCAAAGATTTTGGCCATAAATAACGCCTACCCACTCCCCATAACCATCGTTTGGCCATCAAATCATGAATAATAACCTTAATGGTTACCTTTGGAGCCACCTGCGTTGGTACCATCCTTTATGGCACAGCTCATGCAACACAGTTTCACCTATCACACTCCTGTCAACCAGTGTGCAACCTCCAAATTAAGCTTTTCTCCTAGTCGGCCAATGTATTTTATAGTCCTACAATCCCTTGTAGCTGCTCAGATTACTGAGACTATCCTACTGCCATATAGTCATCGCACAGGGGCAGTATCCCCTGTATATAGCTTCAACCTACTTCCATTTACTTTTTCAGGGAAAGGTTCCCCATTCCGCTTCACTAGATGGAATGCACCACCATTCGTAATCTCCTTGATGACATACAACCCTAACCAGTGCATTTGAAACTTTGCTGGAAACTTCATGAACTTGCTATCATACAAAAACACCAAATCATTTACCTTGAATGTGCGCAGATTAATGTGCATATAATGCCATGCTTTTTTGCATTCCTTTTGCACTTGTTGATGGAATCCTATTGTTGGTTTAGTGGCTGCCGACCCAGGTTCAACGTTAATTAGCCAAGAAAATCCCTACACTACTGGCCCTTTCGGCATCATTCCATGGAGCACGGACTAAAGTCTCACCCGAAGCAGTATGGGGGGGTGTAGGAACCAATTTTTTGCACCTAGAGATGGTAGTGATGTCATTTTACACCCTAAACTTGCCTTCACGCAGATTGATAAGCCTTTTAAGGCTTATCGATATACTTCTCTTATTCGCATTCTGGACCTTTGTGAAGGTCTATGATCATCCTTCGCGGACCCTAAATAGGTGATTTATCTACTTATGTGCTTCTGTACATGTTCTTACCTCTGTATTTACCCTGGTCGGCTTAAGTATATGATAACTTCAACATGTATTAAGATATTCCTCGTGTAAATATATATTATTACTTGTGTTCATATAAAAAAGTAAAACATATAAATTCACACATTAATATAGCATTAAATAATAAACCCAATATTCCTCATAACATAATCACATGCATTCATAACAGAAGTAAACATATCAACACATGTAATTCTAGAATAGTCCTCTTTATTAATTCTTTAGATCTTCTTTATAGACTCTAACTATCTTGTGCACTCAGCTGCAAACTTCTACCCTAGGCCTCTGGGCACATAGCTGTAGAGCGTCTTTCCTATGCTAAGACTCTTCACTCTTAGCTCTTATTGACCCATTACATCAACATCCAAGAACTGAACTAAGCTAAACTTTTCCTTAAACTCTTCTAAGACTTCCCTTTTTATACAATCCCATGGTCAGTGGACCATGGGTAGATCTCCTAAAGCCGACATGACTTACATAAACGAAGGGCGGAAACCATTTATGACACATTACATCTTCGCACTCCACGACCACAAAATGTTGAGAACTTACACTTTATATATAAAAATTTGGTCTTTCTGCCCCAAAACTTGGGCTTTTAACCCTAAGAATGACCCTAGGGGACCCTGTCCCAACAAGCCCGCAACACTAATATGGTGACTCACCCTTGAGTCACTCGGCTGGCACAGAGGTCTTGCTGTGAAGACCTCCTAGCTCTACTTGCACCATTGCAACTTCAATGGTACAATGCGTCGCCGCCTGCTTGACCTGCTCTACCAGGTGCTCCGTCATTGGTCCTGCACTATCTGCCTAGATCTTCTGTTGTACCATTTGTAGGCTAGAAAAATTTCGCTCAATGGTGTCAGTGAGCATATAGGCCTCATCCAGCCAAGGTCCCAATCTGGCCTTGAGTACTGCCTCTTTGCACTGCACTACTTTTGTTTGTTCCTTTAGTTCCTTTGCTTCCTGTAGTTTTTCCAATTTCTGTGTGATGATGACGGTGTGAGCCATCGCTCTTACTTCGTCGTATCGCTGCGGTAATTTCTTCACCTTGGTATTTAACCTCTGCAGGTTAGGGTCTTCCTGCAGACTAGTAAGTACCTCCAGAGACTACTCAAAGAGCGTAGTGCAATCTGTCACCACGTTATCCACTGCAACAACTGCATCCCTGATAGCTTCCTTGTGTTGTTCTTTGACCTCTGGTGGAGTTGAAGGCCGGGCCTTCAAATCAAGCTTGGTAATATTAAGGTTCAACTCAAACTAAACCTTGGCCAACTCATTATTTTCAACACGCACACTAGAATCCAACTTCTGAATCTTGGCTTCCATAGGTGCTTCTTCTGGGATATGTAGCTCCAAAACGGTTTTGCATGCGTCAACAACTACTGTTGTAGTGTGCTCATTCCTCTACTGCACTTTCTTCCATGTTTCAATTGCTGAAGTCTTCTTGATGAACATATTTGCATTATTTACATTTTGTTCGTTGATCACACTCAATGCACGCTACTCTATAGCCCGAAGTTTTGCAATCACACCTGCTTGCAGACTGTGAAGGGCTTCACTTGAAAGCACAGCCAAGTTTAACCCAATATGCTTTAGTGCATTGATAGTAGCCCTATCAGCTTCTGCTTCTGCAGTCAAAGCTCCATACAGCAGCACGACGACCTAAGGATCTAAAGAGCAACCCATATCCACTGCTTCAAAGGTACCTAGTGCCAAACTACTCGATGTTGCGCAACTTTTCACTACACTGGTCTGTAGTTGAGTAGTTTGGATCTCCATCTTGCACAGACTCGTCTGAATGGTGACCAAGACTTGTTTATGCTACTAATCAAATTACTGCAGCAGTTCTGTGGTTGCATCCCTGACCTTATCACCAATGTCATCTAAGTCACCTTCTGTCAAGGTGATTGGGTCCAGCGATGATTTACTGGCGTTCGACTTCTTCCGCGACCCTTCTTTCTCCTGCTCCTGAGTCCCCTTTATTCGAAAGGGGGTGCTCTCCTGGTCTCCACCACCCTATTCATATTTTTGCTCATCCTCCGCCTGTGGCAAAGGAGACTTTTGACTTCTATCAGAGTCACGCTATTCTTCATCTTCCTTCTCTTTTTCATGCTCCTTAGTGCTGTGCTCCTCTTCAACTCTAGCTTTTTCCTCTGCTTCCTTTTTCCGTCGTTCAACCATCTACTACATTTTCAACTGGGCCTCTTCCTTCTTCTACTTTCCCGCGGACTTACTGGAACTAGTAGAAAAATTTGATGTTGTGCACCATTCTGATGACTAATGATCAAGGACCACTATTATCAGATCATCCATCACAAGGTATGGGAGATCATACCATTTTTGCTCTAGGTCCTTCCGCGCCCAGATGGAGATATAGTGGAAGTCTGCCTTGAACCCTGTGTATCCCGAGAACTACTCATAAACAATTGGTGATAGTCTTGGCTTGTAGTTGATGGCCATATTGATGCTCATCTCCATCAAAACCCAAAAGACCTTGCTCTCACAGACTCGCTCAGTGTCCTTTGTGGCCCATAACGAAGCAAACTTCGCTACTTTTGGAAAACCTATCGTGATCAAAGGAAACTGACTGTCCTCTGGAAACTGCCATGTGACCAACACAATTGATAACAACAACCATGCATGCTAGAACATCTTACTTTGATCCTGTGCTTCTCTATAATTTGTGAGGAACTTGCTGCAGAGGTAGTGCGCCCAATTAAATTGTATGCCTTTCGCACACTGGGCTACTAATGAGACTACTGGTGCCAACACCTCATCTACACAACACTTCCACATTATCTTCCTAGCCAAGATCTAGGTGGCTACCTTGACCGCAGGGTCTGTTATGCTTGAAGTTGAGTATCCGTGTGGCTTTTTGACAAGCTTAAACTTTTCCTTCATTCGCTCAGCGAGGTCACGCTCACCCACCTTTCTACCAAATGTTCAGATTTTGTCTTAAATGGGGTAGCCGAGTGATCCTATGGATTAGCATATCAATTATAGGGATTGGCTCTTCCAACCACAGGTACTCGTCGTTCACTAGGCACATCACTGCTTGATCGCTATCAAACTTATGGGTGCATAGTGGTAATGCAACACCCATAGTAGGTTTAGCTATCCTATCTTCTCCACCCCTTGAATACTTATAGAATACCCTCTACATGAAACTATTAGTAGTCAGGTGGGGGAATTGCTTAGTATCCACCAAGTTCCAATCCTCTAACTTCAGATGTGGGACACGCGTCAAGCGCAGACTTTCAAATGTGATCTAATCGGGTAGCAGAGGTGTGTTAAGCTTAAAGTTTCCCTCATCTAGGTCCTTTGGGACCTTCACCTTACCCCGGTGTGGAGGGATGTATTCAGGTAGCTTTCAGATAGGGTCTACTCCTTCGATATCAATATCCTCTACGCTTTCATCTACGCCCTCGTTGGATTCTAAGTTTACAACCTTACCTTTTGCACGGTGGGCTTCTCTTTCTTCTGGTGCTTCCTTGGCAACTCACGCACCGCCTGTGTCACTTTCTATTTATCTTTCTTCATCTTAGGCCCTTGTTTTGTCAGTGTAGGCCTTGGTCTGGGTGACCTCAGTGACTTTGGCACGTCTGCAGGAACCTCCACAATTATGAGCTTAGGGGCAGCTCCCTCAGAGGCCATCGCTCCTCTAGCACTTTCAGTTTCCGTGGGTGCCAACATCAGCATATTAAGGAGCTCCTGGGGTTCCTTAGGCAACCTATCAAACACTGAACTGGCCACCAAAGCATTAAAACTTGTAGGATTCATGCGCAACCGATAGCTCGACACCTCAATTCTTAGAATGCAAAGTGTTTTTCATGGGCGACCATCTGTAATTTATAGGCAAATTCGAATTCGAATCCGATTGTTCCCCCAAAATCCATTCATAAATTCCAGATTAGTAGCATATTTTCAAATATCTCGCATTTAAATTCCATCTTAAATGCCACTCCCTCGCTCCTCTTAGCCATTTTCTCATTGTCAAATCATGAATAGTGACCATAACGGTGTTAGAAAATTATATATTACAGAGCAATGGAACACATAAAATATATTGCAGAAATATAAACACAAAAAATATATAAAACAAGAGAGACACAGATATATGTGGTTCACCTAATTTGGGTTACATCCACAGGAAACAACCAGTCCTTCCTTTTATATTATCCAGCAAACTTAAGAGATACAACCTACAATAGATCCACTGTAATTCCCTCTTTACTCTCACACAATATCCTCTCTCTTTCTTCTTTTCAGAATACAAATCTACGTAGACATAATACAATTCCCCCATATATAGTGAGGGGTTGTCTTCTAGGGAAAAAAAACCCTAAACTAAACATAACTTCTACCGTCAGATCTCCGCCTAATGAATGGCCCAGATTGACTACAAAATTACAACATTTTACAAGACAAATTTACATCTATTTTTAGCTTCGGGGGCGCTACCCCCGATCCCCCACTGGCGGGTGGGCTCCCAAAGATCGCAACCACCCCCCTTGGACCCCCTTTGCAGCGCAAATATTACGAGTGGCATTACAGCCACATTACAAAATGGGGTATAATGCGGTGATACCTCTAAATAAAGAAGATAATTAGGCTCCACACCCAACAAACGATCACTTTCTGGCTTCTTTGCGTGGTCTCTCCTCCTATGGTGCAACTCACTCTATGCTTTTGCTAATGCTATGACATTCTCCCATCCCACGCAGTTCCCCAATCACGCAGCTCTACAACCCAAGCAATGTAGTTTATAGTCCCAATCCTCCTTTCAGCTGCCTGGAGCACTAAGACTGTGCTTCCATTATATAGTCATCTGGCCGAATCCTGGTGTATGGCTTCAATTGGTTGCCATTTACCTTCCCAAGAAATTGATCTCCATTCAATTTCACCAGCTGAACTAATCCACCATTGGTAATCTCCTTGATGACATAGGGCCCCAGCCAATGCATCTAAAATTTTCCTGGAAATTTTTCAAACTTGTTGTCATATAATAAAACAAAATCATTTACCTTAAAGGTGCGCAACTTGATGTGTTGATCGTGCCATGCCTTTTCCCGCTCCTTCTAAACTTGCTGATGGAATCCAACCAAAAACCTATCTTCTTCAAGCTCTGCCAACTACGGAGCCTCTCTTCCAGGGCTCCACAATCTGCCATTCTTGTGAATTCCACTATTGGTAGACTAGGTACAATATACTCCATTGGCATCACAACTTCTATGCCATAAACCAGCCCGAAGGGTGTCTATCTAGTTAGTTTCTTATAAGTAGTTCTGTAAGCCCATAACAATGCAGGTACATGCACATCCTAATCATTCCTTTATGCATTGCAAACCTTTGTCAGCGCTTTCTCCAATATCTTATTAAATGCTTCGACCATCCCATTAGCCTGCAGGTGATATGGCATGATCTTTTGATGATAAACTTGGAATTCCTCCGTCGGTGTACTGATTGTTTCATTAAGGAAATGTGTACCATGATCTCTCATCAAAATCTTTGAGCAACCAAACCTAGTCAGCACATATTCAAAGAGGAACTTCACAGTTGTTGCCCCTGTACAGTCCTTCACGGGCTGCACCTCCACCCATCTGGTCAAATACTCCATTGCGGTGACTATATACCGTGCACCCATCTTATTTCCTGGAGGCTGAATTAGGCCTACCAAATCAATGGCCCATTTCTCGAATGGATGTAATGAAACTTGCAGGTTCAGAGGTAGCTCATCCCTCCACAATGGCCTTCCTATCCTCTAACATGCATCACATGCCTTACAGTAATCCTTGGAATCCTTATGCAGTGTTGGCCACCACAACCCAACGTGTAAACTCTTTCGCGCTGTTGTTTTTCCTGCATAATGTACTCCCTTATCTCCCCCATGAGCTTCAACGAGGATGCTATTCCATTCAAATTCAGGTTCATAATGTCACAAAATTTCATCCGAGCCCATTTTATATAAATGTATTACAATGAAAGAAAAGTTTGCCACACGCACCACCAACTCCTTCTTTTGTTGAACATTATACCCTTCTGGAGTCGTCCCTGTCCTCAAGAAGTGTATGACATCTATAAAGTGATTGTCATATACATGCACTGAAAAGAGATGTGCATCAGGCATTCTATCCTCCAAATTAGTAGGCTCCTCTCCTGTTTCAACGCGTGACAGATGATTTGGTCTTGCATTCAATCGCCCTGGCTTTACAATGGATCCAAAATCATATTCCTTAAATAGAAGAAACCATTTACATATCTTCACCCCAACATAGGATTGTTAACCAAGTACTTCAATGAAAAATGGTCTATATACATCTTAAAGTGTCCACCTAGCAATTAGTGTTTGAATTTTTGGAGCGTGTAGACCATATCTAAACTTTCGCGCTCTGTTGTTGAAAAGTTCTTCCCAGCTTTAGACAAATTCCTACTTGCAAATGCTATAGGGTGATCTAACTCTCCCTCACCAGCTTATGTCAGTACTGCTCCTAGCACAATACATGACGCGTCCACATGCACATGAAATTCCTTCTTCCAATCGGGGAAGATTTGGATCGGCGTGGTGACCATCTTTTCCTTTAACACAGCTAAGCTTCGCTGACATTCTTCATTCCAATAGAATGTGGCATCCTTCTTTAGCAACTTCTCCATCGGCACGGTAATCTGGGCATAACTCTTAATGAACTTTCTATATTACCCCGTATGCCCCAACATTGCGCACAACTGTTTCACACTTCTTGGCACCTCCATATTAATTATAACTACTATTTTAGCTGGGTCCACCATTAATCCTTGTCTGCACACCACATGGCCTAGCAAGATTCCGAAAGGAACACAAGAAAGTATTTCTCCAAATTGAGCACGATATAATACCTTCGGCATGTATCCAGCATCAAGCATAGGTTGGCTACATGGTGTTTCACCAGTCCAAACACCGTCCAGCTGTCAAAATATACCTCCAGAAACTTGTGAGTGAAGTCCTTAAATGCCGCGATGACTATGTGCGAAACGATTGCTGACGCCTTCTTCAGTCCAAAATGAATTACAGTATACTGAAAGCATCCCCACTCAATTATGAAGGTCATCTTACTTCTATCCTTTGGCATGATCTTGATTTGATGGTACCTCGAGAACCCATCAGTGAATGAATATGATTCCTATCCTCCTATATTATCCAACACTCTGTCGGTGAACGGAGTCGTAAAAGGATCATACACGCAAGCATAGTTAAACTTCCTAAGATCTACACATATCCTTATTTCATCCTTCTACTTCTTCTCCTGAACTACTATTGGGCTCACCTAATCAGATTCCTCCACTAGCTCAATAAGCATTTTATCCAAATATAAGTGGACCCTTTCTTTATACTTGGGATTGAGGCGGTAAAGCCTTTGCTTTATCGGCTTCATGTCTGCTTTCAAAGTAATTTTCATAACTCCTAGGTCCCTTATTATCCCCTTTAAGTCTGAGAACTTCGTAGGGAACAAGTCTTGGTATTCGCGGAGCAACTCAACGACCTTATCCACCATAACATCATCTCAGTAGTCCCCTATCTTCGAAAACTTCGGCTCTGCCTCTGTCTCTACATTCACTTGTCTTGTTTTTAGTGGCGTGGTGATATCTGGGTTTTCTATCTGTGGTCCCTCAACTTCACGGTGTCCCTCTGTTTCTGGTATATTAATGTTCCTCGGATCCTCATCTTCTTCTTCAAAAATTACATTGTAGCATTCCAGCGTGTGGCACAGCTGGGTGGTCCAATCCGGTTGAATCAAATCCAAGGGGTCCTGTGGTACTCTTAAGATTGCTGCTTTGACCTCCTACAATGCTTCATCAATGCACTCAAATCCATCTTCAAAGTTGAATGTAATCAAGAATCCATGTCTCAAATATACCATTCGCCTGTGCCATGGTGGAGCTCTGTCTCAAAGTACCAATTCATAGGTATCACATCCAAGGTGTGACAGAATAGATGTACCCACTTCGGTTGCAATTCTGCTCCATAAGAATTGGTCCATTTGTCCAAGTGATTGCATGGATCACTCCTTCCATTGCATTTCTCTATCAATCATAACTTTGGGCGACTAAACTTCACCCTCATCATTCTTCTATATTCGCACCATCCATCGAAGTTTCCTTTATGCTTACCCCACCATCTTGCAGGTGTAGCATGCAGTGCCAAGTCCAAGGCTTGGAATCGATGCTTCTCTGACACTTCCCTTTCAAATGCATCCATAAATTTATCCATGTCAGTTAAACCATCATAGTAAGGCAAACTTCTTACCTCCGATGATACGCAGTACATTGATTTGGTCATCATGTTACATCGTAGCGTAGATACTTCATGCAATCTATTATGCAATGTTCCAATTCCTCGTCTGATTCTGATGTGAAGGAGATTTTGCAGTCCCATGCAAGATGTCCATCAACTATTGGATTCACTCAATCTTGATCTCGCTCCATTATCTTATAAATCTAGTCCAAATTGTCATCACTTTCATAATCACGGATTGGTTCAGTGTAGCGCAGTCCTTCTACAGGGTCTAGTGGTACTACTATGTGGAGCTACTTTGTTTCAAATGACATTCTCCACTTCTTCAAATTAATCACCCCATTCATTTCGATAGCCCAGTTGATCTCAAGGAGTGCAAGGTAGTGATTTTTGTCATCCACAATCTCTATTACTTCAAAATCAACCAACGTACTCACGCCTTTGATATCAACTATCACTCCCTATAATCTTCCCATGGGGATAATCTTTTGCTAATTTGCTATCCTCAATTAAATAGGAGACCACTGCAGCGTAGGTCTCCCCATCCTCTCCCATGTTTGTTTAGGTAAAACATTCATGTCAGACCCTAGGTCCAAAATGACTTGGTCCATTATATATTCTCCTATCTGCGTGTGCCTTATGCTTACCAATCTTCCTAAATACGAGCAGTCTGTCAAAAGAATTTTCTTTCTCAACACACTTATTTATTAGCTCCTGTAACCCTTTCACGGCCTTGCTATTACGCAACATCTTCATACAGGTCTCCAACAAAGTAGTAAGCATAGAATGGTCCATTTCTTCACCTGTCTTATCATGACTTCCTAAGGTAGAGGCCCCAGCGAAGCTTTTCTTTACTTCCATGAAGATTTCCTTCACGTGCTCCAAATCAAAGCCAACCTCCTTTTCTAGAGCTTTGCGGATCCATTCACCTTCCTCAGGCTTCTTTCCCTTGTCTTCGCCAATCGTTATTCCACTTCACAGTGATATGTTCACATTAGGGTCCTCTTTGCGGGGTTCAACCCTCATCATTTACGGATTCTAGGTAGGTTGCTGAGGTTGTGCCCCCTTTTCATGTATCTTAGCTAGTAATATAGGGAAATCTTCTGTCATGTGGTCAAAATGAGTACAATATCTGCACGACAGGCGCGTTGGGTTTGTGCATTCTCACACATAGTGTCTTGGTGTCCCACAGTTGTAGCAAATCACTTGTCCTCGACCTCTACCAGGTCCTCCTCCACCTTGGCTTCACCCACGCCCTTGAAATCCTCCTTGCACTCCCCCAACACCTTGATATGAAGGGAAAGTTTTTCCCTGCACCCTATATGCATGCATTCTATCCATAATTAGCTCATGGCTATGACAATTATGCTCATCATAACCCACCGATTAACAGAAGTTATAGAAGAGATGTTGCGGTGTCTGTACAAATTTCTACAGCATGTGACAATTGTCTGTCACATGCTTTCCAGCCACCTGAAAGATAACACACCATATCGCGGGCCCTGTACTTGGCCCTACTTGAGCTTCCAGCCTTAGAGGCATCAATGCTCCTGTTGCAACATAATTTGCGAAGACTAGGAAGGGATTGTTGTCATGCCCCTAGCTTTTGCATTTCAGGCACGAAACTTCTTTGTGCACCTCTAGCTGAACTGCTCTATCCTTATTCAAACTTTGAAACTCTAGGCAAAGGTTCTGCAACTGCATGTGAATTGGATGAACTCCCAATTTAGCATCTTGCATCGATGTCTCATGTAATCTCATTGCAATCTCCAAGGCTTATGCCTAGGTCCTAATATTTTACTGCGATAAAGCAACCCTCAGATGAGGCAAGAGGGAAGCTACAAACCATTCGCGATGCTTCCCATCCATAAGATTCATGTTGCCTTTGAAAATCATACACTTCAACCTCTGATCCAAATCCCAGGGTGTCTCGCCAGACTTCATCATGATCTCCTTGAATCCCATAATTGATTGAGCTTCAAACTTAGGTCTACTTAACTCCTTATTTAGCGTGGTTTGAATATCTGCTAATGAAGCCATTGGGTTAACATTGCATTACTTAATGTACCATGTTAGCACACGTTACTATAAAGTAGTGACCAACGTTTATTTCTTCACCTGATCATCAATTATGCCTTGAGCCTCCCACACGGCCCTTGCCGCGAACCAAAACTGGATCGGGTCCTCAGTTCCCGACCCCTTGAACACAGGCAATTTTACTAAATTTTCCATATTGAACGGTGGTGCAGATGGTGGCAGTGGTGTGGGCAAAGGTGTATGCGGTAGAGGTGAAGATGGAGGTGGTGTCGGTAGATGGGTATTCGTGGGAACCCCTGTCTTATCAACTGAAAAATGCTCTGCGGAGAAGTCTGTGCTGCTTCCTTTTCATCACTCAAAGGAGGTCTAATCAGCGGGCTATATTCAGGGCCTATTTTCCCTCTATCCCTGAAGATCTTTCCACTTCACGTTGCTCCAAAAATCAAGGTAGCTGCATAACCCTCTTTTCACACAAGAGCATCTTAATCCAAGTATTTAAAGACCTTAAATACTTACCTTATGGTCCCTTGAAGAAGCGGCACTCTACTTCACTGTAACTAACCGAAGTACCAGCCGTGAACTCTGTCATGAATCCTCCTATGATACGATCGATCTAGTGATCAACAACGCGTGCGATCTTATCTTCCGAGGCTTCCAATCTCCGCACTAACTCTGGGGTCCACGCCATCGGATTGTCAAGCCTCCACCTTCCTTGGTCGTCTGCCAATTTGGCAATCCACTCATATAATTCAACCTGGAAGGAACATAAGAAGATTTTGTGTATCTCTGTGTACAAATATCTATCCAAACACTATTCTTTCATCAATTGCGGATTTTTGTTTTCTTGTGCTGCGAATTCATGGATCTTTCTATCCAACAGGTCTTAAATTTCCTTCTTAGTTGGACTCCAGTGATGTGACATCACACATCTCGTTATGCAGATCCTGGGCCCAGCAACAAAACCATTTGTTGGCTTAGTGGGCCCCAACCCAAGTTCAACGTTAATTGCCAAGAAAATCCCTGCATTACTGGCCCTTTCGGCATCAATCCATGGAGCATGGACTGAAGTCTCACCCGACGCAGTATGGGGGGATGTAGGGACCATGTTTCCGCACCCAGAGATGTGTTGGCTTATGGGGTCCTGACCTAGGTTCAGATTTATTGAGCCAAACAAATCCCTACACTACTAGCCCTTTTGGCATCAACCCATGGAGTGCGGACTGAAGTCTCACTCGAAGCAGTATGGGGGGATGCTAGAACCAAGTTTATGTACCCTTGAGATGTCTGAGATGTCGAATTAGTCCAACTAGATATGTCTTCGTACAGGTCATTTCATGCATTGCTCCAACCTTCAATACCTTCACGATCTGTTATAATCATCTTTCACGTAGCCCTAACCAGAGGTTGAGATGCTTTCGCGTTGCCCTGCACTATTTCCCCAAAATACATCGTGTATCTTACTTATATTCTTAACAGATCTTAGTTAACTTCACGTAAATAGATATTCTATCTTGCATTCACTTAGTCAATACAATGATACACATTCACGTATCATATAAGTACTGTAAGTGAATTTCATACCCACGATAATAGATGCATAAAATAAGAAATAAATACATAGAAATGATAGGAAAATTCTCTTTATTAATACTTCCGACTATTACAGACTCGACTCTCCCTACACACTTAGCTGTAGGGGTCTGCGCACTCAACTGCAGACTACTAGGCCTCTGCGCACTCAACTGTAGAGCCTTCTCCTACTCTATGACCCAAAACTAGACTTTGCTCCACAAATCTATCTCGCATACATCATATGTTAATCTTTTCTTATCAATTCCTTTTTTTTCTTAACTACTTAGAGCCTCACTCTATTTATACAATCCCATGGTCTGTAGACCATGGGTATATCTCTACAATCGACATTACAATAACAAAACTAAGGGTGGACAACCCTATGAATATTTTACAAACTACGCGCTCTGTGCCCACAAAATGCAGAGTATTTACATTGTAATTACAATCTTCGATCAAAATTTGGGCTATAAGCCCCAAAACTTCCCTTGGGGGATCCCACGCCCAACAGGCCCCCAACACAAACATCGCAACTTACCCTTGAGTCACTCTGTTGGTAAGGAGATCTTTGCACAAAGACCTCACAGTGCACTTAGCGGCTTCCGACAGTGCACTTAGCGGCTTCCTGCTGTACTTCCTTGACATGTTGTTCAGTGACTGCTATTGCTGAACTACTGCCCTGGACCCTTTCTTATGTTTCTTGCAGCTGCATGAGCTTTGCTTCAATGGGTGTTGTAGTGGTGTATGCCTCATCAATCCATGACTGTAAGCGCGCCTTCAAAATTGCGTCCTTATGCTGAGAAGCATGCACCTTCTCCTTAAGCACTTTAGCTTGCAGCATCCTCGCAAGCCTCTGTGTAAGAGAAACCGTCTGTGTGGTCCTTTTAACTTCATCATCTCTCTGTAGTAGCTCGTGCACCTCTGTCTCTAGGCGCTATATATTCATGTCCTCCTGCAGGGTGGTGGGAACCTCGAACAACTGTTCCAACAACTTTGTGCAGTCTGTCACTACACTGTTAACCTCCACTATTGTTGTTGTAATCACGATGGCGCATTGCTCCTTAACCTCCGATGGAGTTGAAGGATGTGCCTTCAATTACAGTTCTGCTATCTGAAGGTTCAACTCCAGCTGAACTCTGGCCATTTCTTCCTTTTCCTCGCACACCCCTGCTGCTAATTTTCAGATGTGTGCCTCCATTGGTTCTTCTTTTTGGATGGCCAATTCTGTGACCATCTGGCAGGATTCCTCCACCACCTGCACCATTTGTCTATTCTATGCCACTAACTCGTTGCACTGTAGTCTCAACTGTTCAATGTTGATGCACTGCTCGCTATTTACCTAGAGTGCGCGACCCTCCCTAGCTCATAGTTCTTCAGTAACTCCATCCTGCAAAATATAGAGTGTCTCCTGAGGGAGCAAAACTATGTTTAATCTGATTCTCTTCAACCCGCTGACCATAGGCTTGTCAGCCTCAATTTTTCACCTAAAAACCATGGCAAAAGATAGTAGTTCAGAAGAAGTGGAAAGACAGCCAAGGATGCCAACAAAGAAAGGAGGGAGAATTATCAGATTTGCACCCACTGATACTACATAACTTATGGCATCACCACTTGCAGTATCATGTTTTAAGTACATGGGTTGTTTTGAGTTTTTCCAAAATGTTGAAAGGGTGAATTTTCATTGGCAGTTAACCAAGTAGTTCATCGTCAATTCACAAAACAATCAGGTCACTTTAGCCAGGGTCACATTCACTATATCTCCTACCCTCATATCACAGGCCACTAGAATTCCAAATGTAGGAGTGAAATGGTTCAAGTAAAGAAATCTGCATCATAGTTTTTATGAGCCATATCTTAAGTCAAGGTTAAAAAATGATAAGAAAATAATTTTCCCTTTCTCTTATCTTTTAGACAAGTATGTGCCATTAATGAAGATCATCATGAGGTATTTCACATGTGAGGGCAGGTTTTCCAGACTATACTCATATCATATCAGGTTTCTCATGCACTTTACCAGGGTAAGCATGCTCAATTTTCCATATTACCTTTTCAGAAGTATTGACAAGATGACATATATTGCTCAGAAAAGGGATCCAACTCATCAGATGCATAGTATTTTTCATAATTCTCTTATCAAAATGATAGTCCTCCATCACTTGGATCAACTAGGCATTTCTTGGGAGACCTTCATAGCTAATGAAATATTCAATGAACCACCTACTCAGCCAGGTCCCCACATTCCTCCATCATCCTCCACCTATCCATCTACTTCCTATCATTCACCACAACTTACTTATCTCTCATCCTCAACATATCATTCTTCATGAGACACCTCCACACCATCTACATCACCATTTCATATATCCATCCATTCACCCAATGGAGATTATGAAAGTGATGAGGAACATGATGAGCATGATGGCAGTGGGGGACATGATGTACACATTGAGCATGGTCAGAGTAGTATACCATAGAGGAACAATTTGCAACCATTTTCTTTCACCTATCAAAGGCGAAAGAGGCAAGTGTTTATCCCGTAGAAAGTGGGAGGGGCCTTGCCTTCATCGTCAACATTACAGGTTAAAGGAAAAGAGAAAATGGTAGAGGAAGCAGAGGTCAAACAACATCATGAAGAACATGACATTGAAAAGGATTTTTACCTTATGGACACTAGTGATGAGGAGGGAAACAAATATTCTCAAGCTACCTTGAGAGCAAAGGATGCCAAAATCAGGGAGCTTGAGGCTAGTTTACAAAGAGCCCAATATGTTATCTCCTTTTATGAGCAAGATAACAAGCAGCTAGAGGTTAAGTAGGAATTGATGCAAATCAAGTACATCAAGGCAAAGAGGGAGGCTGAGAAAGCCAAGTTTCAACTTGATGAGGCTTATGGAGATTATGGAGAGCCAGATGATGAATAGGGACAAAGAAAAAGGCCAAGAACAAGAGGATTGAAAAAATCCTTAGAGCTTGAAAGACAAAAAGAGGCAGAATTGGAGGAGTAGCCCACTCTAGATGAGCAATTGGTCAAGGACATAGCTGAGCATAGAGAGTCTTGGCTTGAGAAAGTGAACACACACTTGGAGACCCTCTTTAACAAAGAAAATAGAGATGTTGAGTTACAAAGGAAGATTGCCAAGTATTATGCAAGGAGAAACCAAGTGGCAAGGAGTAAGCTCAAAAGAGCTTATGAGAAAATAGACAAATTGACCAAGCAAGAGGAGAAGAGGAGACTTGACATACTTGCTGAGGCATACCTACATGCCTCTAACCTTTGATCAGTCATAAAAACACATTTTTGGGCATGTTGGACCATTTTTGAGCTTGAAGGAAGTTGTTGTGTTTTTTAGTTCAGTTTTTGCACAGTTGTGGAAGGCAAACGCGCAGCGCCTTGGGCGCTATGCTCTTTTTTGAGGCATATAATCAGAAAAAGGTCAACATTTTTGGGTTTCTAGTGATGATTACATACACTCTATACTCTTTCTAAGGTTTTGGAGGAGAACTGGTTGGTCAAAAGGTCAAAAAACACCCAAAAAATGACCTTTCTGCCCTCTTTTTGCCCTCGGCCCTGTGCACTAAGAAGTGTTGGGAGATTTGGTTTTTGACAAGGAAAATGACATCAAAACTTAAAAATTCAAGTTTTTCTGGAATGTATACAGGAAGAGCTTTGCAAAAAGCTATTGTGGGCCCAATTTGGACATCGAGAAAACCTCCAAAAGTGTAGCTGAAGTTGAAGGGTGCACCTGCACTTGGCGCTGTGCGTTTGACACTTTGCCCAGAATTCTGCAAATTCGATGCAGTTTTCACTTCTACCATGGAAAATGATGTTTTTACCCTTGTTGATAAGTTGAATGTAATTATGATGCTTATAGAGCTTACTATGGTAGATTCATTAGGTATAACAAATTTACGAGGTGTAATATATCAGTTTGTTTGGATTAGGGATGAGTCATTTTGACCACCTTATTTTCTTGTTAGCAGTTCAGATTTTGTTAGAAACAACTCCTTCTCTCATGGATTCGACTCCTTGATCTTACAATGATTTTTTTGGGGTCTATAAGATGATTTTCCTCAGTCATTGTAGGGGTTGGACTCAATGGGATGCTTATGCTTTGATAAAATATCATTTTGTATTATTTACAACAGGAGATTAATGAAAAATTGCAGCTATTTCTTTGGGATCCATGAGGTATGATGCTCAATTCAATTTTTCTTATGATTTCATGTGTTAAAATGTACTGTTGACTCCATTTCAGCATTTCTTACCCTTATGTGAATTTATATAAGTTAGAAAGGCAGAATCCATCACCTTTATGATTTGTTTTGGGTAGACATTTCACAATCTATGTTTTCTTCAGTTTAGGAAGAATCCATGAGGTTTACATGCTTTTCCTAGCCCCTCACCCATATTTTCACCTCATCCATCAAACCCTAAGGTTCTGATCATTGTGCCTACCTTGCCCCATCGAACACCTTGCATTTTTGACATAATTTCCTTGCCCTAACTATTTGGCTCCTCCTGATCTAGAAAAACCCTTAAAAATCAAATCGAAACCCTGTGCTACTATACCTAGCCTAATATCAGTTTCTTGATCCAGTAATTTTGGCCAAGATCCTTACGGAGAGAGTCCTCTCCTAGCCTAATAGGGGTAGCTACCTAGCTAAGCATGGTTTGTGGTTATTCTAGATTTTCCTTATTCAACCTAAGGTTCAATCCAGGTCCTAGTGGCGACCATACTGGGGAACGAAAGATCATAAATAAATCACCCTAGTAATTTCTTTTATTTAAATTCTTAAGCTTGTGGATGATCAGTTTTAGAATTTAATCATAGGGTGAATTGGAAATTTGTAAAGCAATATCTTGATTTTCAAAATTAGACACACTGGCTTTCCGAAAATACACCAGATTCAATCTAGATCCATATCCTCCAACCATTGTCAATGATCCTCATAAAATTGGGTGAAAATCTAAGAAAGTTGCAGAGAGATCTAGTTTAACCAAAGAACAATCAAGTAAGGATTTCAGTCCTAGAGTTAATTCACTCGCAACAAGGTTAGAAACTTTGCAAGGCATTGAGTTTGATATTAATTTTGAGCGGAGTTTATTTCATAGTAAATCTTTAAATTGGATTGATCAGACAGTTGTTGATTCCTCTATATTTTTTCATAACCCTGTTGAAGATTTGTTTTCACACAATAAATCAGGGTCACAAATTATTCACACTCTTGATCACCTGTAGAACCTCTCTTCAAACTTAAACACCTGGGTGGAAAATAAGTTTCATAGGCCATCTTTCAATTTTTGAAATACTTCCATTGCATCTAATACCACCCAAACTATCCCTCATCCTCCACATTTTTCTTCATAGTCTATTCACACCACTCAAAATATTGTTAATCCACCTTTGATTACACCAAATATCCCAATCATTGTTTTAAATCCACCACCTCCAGTTATGGCTGCCCGATATGCACCCCTTGTTTTTCCTCAAAATCTTGGTGCCATGCCCCGTGATTATCAAACCAAAATACCTTTGTTTGACATCACTCAAACTATTACATCTCAACAACACATAGATAAGATGAATGATTCCTTTGACCTCCATGAAGTTGAAATTGAAGACGTGATGATGAGGCTATTTGTACAAAGTTTTGGAGAAGATGTTCGGAAATGGTTTAGAGCCCTACCAACAACTTCTATCACTACTATGCATGTCCTTCAGAGGTAGTTCCTAGATAGGTGGGAGGTGAAGAAGAATCCCCTTCAGGTTTTGTCCGAATATGAGAACATCAAAAGAAATGTTGGCAAGAGTGTGCAAGACTATTGCGTGAGATTTAATGCAGTATACAATGCTATTGCTGAAAATATCAAACCACCATATTGGCTTTGCTTAATTTTCCAGATAGGTTTGATGCCGATATGGCATATCAGTTACATGAACATGATCCTACAACTATAGAGGACATGCAAAAGAATGTTGTGAGCGTAGAAGCGAACTTGTTGGCCAAAAGAGCTAGAATAAGATCAGAGAAAAGAGTGACTGTGAAAGAAGAAACGTCTACCTCAGATGCAAAAATGGATACATTGATTTGAACAATGGAAAGGATGGTTGACCAGTTTTCCACCTCAGATAGACCTGAACTGTAGATATGAAACCCAATCTTTAGAGGGCAGCAATAGCCCTGATTCCGAATCAAGCAAAGAGAGAAAAAGGCATTAGAACAACTAGTGCAACGACAACATCAAATAAGAACCCCGTTACAACATAATTATGTTCAAGGAGTGAAAGAAGAAGAGGAGGAAGATCCGGTAATTGAAACAATTCATTTCTTCACTGCAAATGGTATGCCTATATTTCTGACCAAAGATGAGGACTATGCAGAAAGTTCCAACATTCTAAAGGATGAGGACTACATCTAGAAAATCATGTTTTTTGGAGACCTAATTTGATGACTATCAGTGTGGTTATATGAATTCTTTGAGTGCACAATAGAAGCAATACTCTTTGAGGAGCAAAGATGTACTGGCCAGTGCTATTCAAAAGAGGAAGGATGTTCAGTCGAAGAATGATTTCTCAAACAATCAGAAAAAAGGAAAGGAGCATGCTGATCAGAATCCTAGCAAGGTAAATCAACCATCAACAAGTACAACTACAAAAAAGAAAGACTATCAGAAAAAGGATAGTGTAACGAAGGAGCAAACAGATGAGGGACATTGTTTTCAAAGAGGTAGAAAAAGTCACATCTTTTAATTTAGAAAGTGAAATTGCTAAATTGAAAGTGTCCATTCCTTCAACCGAGCTTGTTAAGAATAACCATTACAAACACCATGTGTCTAGAATAATGAAAATTGATCCTTTGTTCGACATGCTGAATGTTGAGGATGATCATCCTGAGCTTATTTTCAGTCCAGCTACAGATGGTTAGCTAGAAGATAGTGAGGTCTCACCCTTTTATTTGAGTCTTAGACTGCATGAGTATATTCTTCATAATCTTATGCTTGATTTTAGAGCTTCTCACAATTTGATGCCCAAGGCTATTGTTGCGGAGGTAAATCCCCTCTGCGGACAGAGGTGGATCCCACTAGCCCCACAGGGGTCTAGCAACAATCAAACACGCTGCATGCAAGTTCCTAGCTATACAATTTAGAAGTCGATCAAGGAGACCAACCTGGGATCCAACGCTGTTTGCTGTGGGAGAAGTGTCGCTCCTGTCCTCTAGCTCTGGCCGGTCGCTATCCTTGCGCTTCACGCATGGACACCTGCACAAATGAAGAACAACCCACAAACAAGCATAAAATCCGAAATCGTATAGCTATATATCAGTCAAGCAGGAT